>APFE031586206.1:0-75084 GCA_000404065.3 Pinus taeda | reverse complement strand
ATGCGCGCACACACAAACATATATTTCAAAAAATAAAACAAATTTAAAATAATTATCCTAAAACATTATAAATGATATTAGCTGAAAAATTATAAATGTTATGGATTTCTAAATGCAACAATTTTGAATTCGTTCTTAACATCTAGATAACATTGACTGTTGATTTTCTAGTGTTAATTAGACAAGAATAATTTTCTGCAACTGATACTTACTTCCAATGATATATAATATTACTTTAACATACTCAAAAACATCATTAAGTGATTACGTTCAAAAAATTCAACTGGTTAAACATTGGTTGTCTCAAAAATTTGTCTCCTCAGAAACTTCGGCCTCTTCCTTAGATTGCTTTCCAAATGTGTGAGAGAGACAAATATGAATGATGAGTGAGTGATGAGTGTGTATGAAAATGAGAAGTTCAAGTGTATTTTTATAGTGATTTTAGGGTGCCCAAGAGGTACATCTCTTTGCAAATTAAATTTAAAATTAAATTAATTTTTCTTTCTTTTAATTTTTTTGCTTCTAATTTAAAATTTATTTTTTCTTTTTTTAACTTGTGTAGCCAGGGAATACATCCTGAAGCTACCCAAAAATCAACACTCCCTTTTAGCTATGGAGGTATTCACTTTGACTTCCTCAAGATGTCTACTTAGCTGAAGAATTTCTCCATCCCAAGAAAAGATTGAATGAACCCCTTACGTTAATATATCCATCCACTTCATGTTCCATTCTAGAACCATGTGCAAAACATTCCGAATCAACATCATGCAAAGGATCTAGTCACCACTAGCCAGATACCATTTGGTGATATGGTCAGGTACTCCTTGACCGAGGTAAAAGAAAAAATGGTCCCAAGTAACCAACAAACCAAGTAGTCACTTGGTACGAGGTTAATTTTCCCTGACCAATGGTGAAAACTTGAGCCCATTTACCATTCCCTAATGTCGTCACATAACACTTAATTGGTAGAAATACTTGCCGGATGCTTTGAGGCACTCACTCTACCTAATAGCTAAGTAACCCTTGGAAATATAGTCAAAACCTTTTGAATGGGGAAGCACTCCATCCCCTGAAGATATATGGGCCATTCTCCCTAGCCACATTACATGACACCTAATCAAAATCCTTGACCTAGAGAGAATGTTTCCCTGATGCTACAACATCAACACTCCCTCTCAATGATGGAGGCATTCTCAACCACTCCAATCTTGTCCTTGAAGTATACAAACTTCATCTAGGACAAAGGATTTGTGAGAATGTCAACAACCTGCTCACCCATAGAAATGTATCAGATCCTCACTGCTCCCTTGTGTACCATGTCTCGTATGTAGTGGTACTTGATCTCAATGTGCTTCGACCTGTCATGGAAAACTGGATTTTACGAAAGCTTCACACATATTTGTTTGTCACAATGTATCACAATCGTCTCCAACACCTGATCAAACAATCCTGCGAGCAAATTTTGAAACCACACTACTTCACAACTTTCCAAACTAGTTGTAATATACTCAACCTTTGCAGTGTTGAATGTGATGTATGTCTGCTTCTTGCTCATTAAGGCTATCATAACAAACCCAAACTAAAGCAAATCAGAATTTGGCGCCTTTTTCCTAATCAGAATTTGTGTATTCCTACAGTTGTACTTCACCATTTGAGACATATCTCAATCCATAACAGGTTGTACCATGCAGTTAGCTCAACACATGTTTTGCTGCAATATAATGTACATTCCTAGGTTTCGCCATGAACTGGGTCAAAGTGTTCACTCCAAAGAAAATATTAGGTCTGGTATTAACCAAATACATCAAGGATCTGATCAACTATCGATACATAGAGGGATCCACCAAATATGAGTTAGAGCCTCTCAACTTCTTTAGATTGGTCACAATGGGAGTGGTCATGGACTTGCATTCCATCATCCCAAAACTATAAAGGATCATAATAATATACTTCCCTTGACCAAGGAAGATCTCGCTCGACTTCTACCACAATTCTAATCCCAAGAAGTAATGCATCAAACCTAGATCCTTCATCTCAAACTCAAAGGTAAACTCCCTCTTACACTAATCAATGAGATTTTATGCTCCTGTTAAAAACAAGTCATCAACATATAACAACAAGATCACATGTTCACCTTTAACAACCTTGTAGTAAAGACTGGGACCAACATCACTCTTGGTGAAATCAAGGCTCACCAGGTATCCACCAGTCCAAGAATACCAAGTTTGAGGTGCATGTTTGAGTCTGTAAAAATCCTTCTTTAGTCTGTAGACACGATACTCCTTCTCATGTACCTCAAATCCCCGAGGTTGCTCTATGTGCAGTTCTTTCTCAATCACTCCATTGAGGAAAGGAATTTTCACATCCATCTGATGTAATTTCCATCCCATAATAGAAGTAATAGTTATAATAGAAGTGTCTCTGGTGACTAGAGCAAATGTCTCTTCATATTCCTCTCCCTCTTTCTGGAAGAACCCTCTTGCCATGAATCTCACTTTATACTTCTCTATGTTTCGATCTACTGCATGCTTGAACTTATAGATCCACTTGGAAGTCACCACTTACTTCCCCTCAAGTATTGGCACAATTTCCCACACATCATTCTTCATGACGAATTGATATTACTTTATCCTAGCATCCTTCCAAACTTCCTGGCTTCTTGTCTCCTTATAGTTGGATGGCTCAGAATCAATGATGTGAGTCATTAGTGCTGCATATCCTGAGTACTTCTGAGGACGTTTTCTTTCCCTAAATGTGCCACATTGAGTTGCATGCCCCTTTGCATCCTTTAATGTACTTTGAAGCCATGCCAACCTCTTCTTAGAGTTTGGGATTGTTGGATGTGTGTTATATTCTTTCCACGACTAGCTAGGTGGATGCAAGGATGGGGGGTTGTCCCAAAGATGGTGGGCAAACCTACCCATGGTTTTTTGCATGAGTTTTGCACATGGTTTTGGGCATGATGGCTTTCTACCCATGGTATTTTGTAGATTTGGTCAACAGAACTACGATTATTTTCTAATCCAGGGTTAATGGATTGGGGTTTATGAATTCAACATGTATATATATGTATTGTAACATTGAAAGGAAAAAAATGAAAAATCAATATGGTAGTCCTGATTTTGGGATGTAGGGGAAAATCTTTGTGTATATTTGTTTTCTATTCTCGCCATTGTTTATTTTTCAGTTTGAAGAATTCGTTTGTAGGTAATTTCTATACAGGGTTAAAACCTATAGGGGCAACGACCCTAAGTGGGTCCACTAGCTCAATGAGCCCTTCTGGGTCTTCTTGATGATCTAAATGATGTTCGACAAGTACAAAAGGATCTGAACCCACATCCTTGGGAGCCTCCTTCTCCTCATCATGATAGACCCTTTGGATCTCTAGTAGGCTACATCCTTCCATTCTACCTGACTGTCTGTTCCCTCTGAACTAGAAGCTCGTTCGATCATCTGGCACAGTTCTAGATTTTTGTACAATTTCTCCCTCTCAAACACAAATTACTCTTGTTGAGTTTATTCTTGATCCTAGGACAATCCTCTGGGATGGCCTTTAAATATCTTAGGTTAATTTCTTATGAACACTAGTGGATCTATGTCGCTATTCACCCCACACACATTCTCCAACCATGTACTCATTGGTGCTATGAGGTTAAATCTCTCCTCATATTTTAAAAATGTATTTTACTCCATTGGAATTAGGCTATAATCCAACAACATAATGTTTGAATTTGTTAAATTATTCCTCCATTATTTATGTGGTTCTTTACATAAATTTATGTAGAAATAAAAAATAAATATGTAATACATTTTTTATATTTTGGTAATTAAATATATTTACCAAGAATTATTCTCCACCATAATTTTTGCAATTATTTGCATAAATTTAGGTAGTAGTAAAAGTAAATATGTTGTACATAAAGATTGTAACAACCCTAAAAATTTAACACTCCATTGATTTTCCACTGCGAATTAGACAAGCATAATTCTTTGCAACTGATAATTACTTCTAATGATATATGATATTACTTTAACACACTCTAGAACATCATTAACTAATTACACAAAAAATTCAATTGGTCAAACATTGGTTGTCTCAAAAATTTGACTTAAAAATTTCAACCTCTTCCTTAGATTGCTTTCCATATGTAAGAGAAAAAAATATGAATGATAAGTGTGTATGTATGAAAATAAGAAGTTTAAGTATATTTTTATAGTGATTTTGTGGTTTTCAATAAACACATTTGTTTGTAAATTAAATTACATTTTCTTTCTTCTAATTCAAAATTTAAGTTTAATTTGTTTAAATACAAAATACCTCCCCCCAACTACCCAAAATTCAACATTGGCATGAACTTACTTTCAATAAAATATTTATATTGAACAAAAGCATGACACATTGAAGGCTACTCTTAAGTCTGTACGAGGAGGAATCTTTTCTATGGTCATTGCAAAATGAAAGTTTTAATTGTCCAAAAAAAATATATGACATTCACCTTTAATAAATTTATCAAAACACATCTATAATGATAAAGCTCACCATTCATGAAATGTACAATGGTTGAAGGAATAAATTTCTTCAAGTTGTCAATATATTATGTCCAATCTTCTTGTGGTAATATTTAATTTATTGGAGTCGATAACTACTGCTTTAGAAATTTTGTGCTTTGCGCCATAGTTCTTATCACCTCTTTCTGATTATATATAGATAAGTGCTCAACAATTCAATGTTGGTGGACAATTCTCTTTATATTTTATGCGATTGAATAAGGATGAAAGTTTTCTTATCAATTTTGATAAAATATTATAAATATTACATTTAGTTGTCTCTATAATCTACATATATTTTTCATATAATTACAAAGAAAATATCTTTGTTTCCAAATTGTGAAACATTAAACTTTAATTGTGTCAACATGTCAAAAACTTTCACTTATATTGATTACATTAATTACAAATTTAGTGATTCAAACAACCATGCTATAATTTTAACAATTAATTTTTCTCTCCATATTCATGAAGGCAGAAAATATACATTAAATATTATATATATAACGTCTATTTTTCATATTCATTTAATAAAGATTGAAGGATATCTACTATATATATATAATTCTTTTAAAGGAATGATTATTGAATTCTCTTAAAAGAAGTTTGGCATTTAGACAAAATCCTCACATTCATCATTTTTGGTCCATTATGAGCTCTCTTTCAGATTTCCAAAATAGATTTACCCTACTCTTATGATAACTTTTACCCACTGCACTAAAAATATGCCTACTGTAAATACTATAGAAAACTTGTACCAAAGAAAATTTGACTACATCAGATGAAAATAAACAAAAAATATATTAGCCTAAAACTTAACTATTTAGTCATGCTTCCTATACATTAAATCAATCATGCTGACTGCTTGAGCCAAGGACCTACTTGCCTTTCTTCCACACAATGTTCTCACTGGCTTCGAGATCTAATACTACAAATTGAATGCCTTACACATATAGTGTAACAACCCCATGTAGTGACACTTATGTATGCAATGTAAACACAATGATAAGATAAAACGGGCTGAGTAGTGGGACACATATTCCAGAGGGTTGGGGTGATTATTGCTAGAAAATAATATTACTATGCAGAAAATCCAATGAAGAAAATGAGGAGACACACAAGAGGAATATTAAGAGACACCAGAAAATAATAATAATAAAGCATTTGAGAAACATGGGTGGGGATTTTTTCCTAGAGAAAAATTGAATTTTAAGAGAGATGGAACAATAGAGAGGAAGGAGCTCTTTTGATTATAAGAGGAGTATGAAGAGATCTTAGCTGTGGAACTAATTATCTCTTGTGTCTCTATTTTCCTGGAGGGTGGAGATGGTGTTTCTTAGGAAATCCCAATAGGATGGGGTGGAGGAATTGGTCTTGGAAAATCCTTGGAGGATTTATGAATGTTTCCTTGTTGTCTTTTTATTTTACTGTGAGTTCTGGAATCCCTGGATTTTTGGTGGAACTGCGATATGTGTGTTTTGAATGGATGGAGACCATTGGCCTTTGGAATCCCTATGCATGGTGTTGATTTTTGATTTAGTTGGTGGATGAAGATGGATGGTTCTCTAGAGTCTCTAGTCCAACTAATGGTTGTGTTTATGTCTTGAGGAAAATATCCATCAACCTTTGGAACATGGCTCGAGGGTGACAACTACAAGTGAGACTTGGTTGTAGTTGTCTATGGTTGGGTGGAGAGTCATGGTCCCAGACTCAGTTTCCCACTAGTTTTTGAGATAAGTATTTCTCATGTTATCAAAGGGTAAAATGTCCCGATTGATCTGTAAATTATACTGAAATTTTACCTTCAGGTTGTAAGGAAATATGTCTTGATTTTTATATGCCTGTTAATAGTGTATGTGGACATGCAAGGGTCAAAGAGTACAATTTATTTCATTTCTATTATAAATTTTCTTTTGTGGATTTTCATAAATTGAAAATTTATACACATTGAGGGGAAATCCCACTAATAATGTGGTAAATTTTTAGATATTGGTTCACAATATTTTAGGAATTATGATATTGTTGAAAAGTGTAACTAGGTTCAGTCTTCATAATGACATGTACTTATGATTTTATGTAAAATATGTAAAGAAGAAAAATAAATTTATTGTAATGCTTGCATCATGGGCTTCATGAGAAAGATATTATATTTTAGTTAAGGCTCCCATTATGAGCCCTTAGGGATTTTTCCATCTAGTCATAGAAATCTAAAGAGTCATTGTCATGAAGACATGTTACACATTGTAAAAGTCAAATTCGTTTTTTGTAATTAACCCTCCAAGACCTTGTCACTAGTCCTCACTCCAATCAACCTACAATGAAAGGATAATTTTAGAAAGATGAAGTCGGCCTACTCCAAGTGATAATGTCGGCCTAACTCTAATGAACAAACCACTATATATAGCAGTGCTCGACCTCATTTGGAGGACAGGAATTCAGTGAAGCAAGTTTGAGATAATCAAGTACGCAAATCATCCTAGAAGGAACCTTAAAGTCAGTGAAGGAAGAAGGAAGGATAACGAAGGATAGTGTCATCATTGTGGACTATTTTTGGGCTAGTTTACCCTCACACGTGCAAATATTACAGGTCCGAAGTTGGAAAATAAAGATTGAAGATTGTAGTCACATAAAGGTGATCTTGTTTGGGTGAAAAACTTCGTTGAAGGAAGCTGAGTAAAAGAGAGAAAAGAGTCTCCCTCTTGAGGAGACTATTGAAGAAGCAAAAATGATATAGGGTTTCTGTTGTGAAGAAAAGAGTTGTAGACCTACAAGGAGAGGTTGAAATTTTGAAGGAAGACGAGAATATGAAGAAGAAGAGAAACATTGATCTAAGGGAGAAGAGGAGGCTCGTGACTTGGTCTTGGAAGGGATCTAGTGTCAAGGGTCTTTGTCATGGTATTGGTATTCATCAATTGAAGGTTCTATAAGAGGAATTTGTTTGGGTTTTCCTCTCAAAGAGTGAGAGGTTTTGGCCCTAACTAACAATCTATACATCTGTCTCTTGTCCTGTTATTGTTCATGAGTTGGTAATTGTCTTGATGAAAGTAACACAATAATAACACAAAGAGAAGATCATAATCAAGAAGTAAAAAGACACTCACAAGCAATTATCATAATAGAGAAATCATCTATCTATTATTGCCCTAGATTTCTTAACATGGTATCAAAGCTAAGGTGACAAATTCAAGGAGGGGCATCTAATCAAAGAGACACATAAGCATCGAGTATCAAGAAATTAATCAAAGAAAGTCAAAGAATACCAATGCAAAATTTCAAGATCTACATCATATCGAAACCTTAGATTGAAGAAATCTACTTTGACAAAAGTCTTGGAATCATCATCAAGGACGAAGCCGAAAGAAAGACCAAAACCATAGAAGCATACTCAAGATCATCACTCAATCATCATCTAAGGAGTGGATGACTTTTCAAAGACTAAATAAGGTTAGATCGAAGAACATTTTCATCATATTCAAAAGGGTGTGTAAAACAAGCTCTCTCTCATTAGAGAAAATCTTTAACTATTGAAGAACTTCATCAAAGTGATGTCTCTACCAAAGGGATCAAAGATTACTCTTGTAGAAATAATCTATCAAGGATTAGTCTTCTATTATCTATATCATTATCAAGTTAAAGGAGGAAGCAAGTGGAGAAAGCAACATCTACTCAAGTAAGTATATTTTGACTTCATTTGAATCTATCAAAATGCCTTTTTGCAAGGAGAGCAAAAAATTAGTTGGGGCTTCAAATTTCCTTTCATGGAAGTAAAGAACATATATAAACCTTATTGAGAATGAAGTCATGGAACACATCAAGGGGCCAATAACCCAACCTCCTAAAGAAGATGCTCAAGCAATTTCTAGATACATGAAAGCAAAAGTGAGGGCCCAAAGGATTCTCATAGCATCCATCAAGGACTCCCTCATCCCATATGTATTAGAATTAAACACTTCAAAAGATATTTATGAAAAAATAGTAGAGTTGTTTTCCATAAGTACTGTAGGAGAAGTTATCTCTCTAAGGAAATAACTCTACAAATTAAATATTTCAAAGGAAGAAGGAATAGCCTCATATTTCATGAGGATTTCGGAAATAAGAGATCAACTTAAAGATCTGGGTGAAATAATGTCTGGCAAAGAAATGACCACTGTAGTATTAAATGAACTACCAGAGGAATGGGGCAACTTCACTTCAAGTATTTATGGGAATAAATAAGCCATGCCTTTCCAAGATCTATGGTCATTATGCAAGATTGAAGAAACCAGTTTGAAGGAAAAAATTGTTGTAGGATCAAATGAGAAAAATCAAGCATATGCTACTATGAGAAAAAGAAAAGGAAAGTTTGGTAAATTTGGTCCTCAGAAGAAAAATAATAACATGGCTAAAGTTCAATGTTATGGATGTCAAAAATATGAGCACTATAGAAGAGATTGTCCTAAAATAAAAAAGGCTAATAACAAGAGAAATAAGGAAGAAGCCCATATTACTGAAGAAGTAGAAGAACCTAAGATGAAGAATCTTAAGAAGGAGGAAGTGAGAAATATCTACCATGACTAAGATAATCTCCATTAAAAGTACTCTTCATTTGTGTAAATTATAGCTATCGATATAGAAAGCATTGTAAATAAGATAGGATGCATCATATTAGAAAATGGCATCATGGTAGCAACATTAGAAGTAAGAGCTTGTGACATAGGTAACATGAAGGATGTCTAGAAAAAAATCTATGGCAGTCAACTATGAAGGATATAGCTCTTGGAAACCTCATTGAAAGATCAAGTGATACTTATGGAAAAAGGAAGAAATCATCTAGGACAAGGTTCATCATACATCAGTCAGAAGGTAACATTTGCAGGATAGGATATGCAAGATCCTCAAGATTCTATGATGGAATCTTCATTATAAGGCTCACCGATCATGAGGGGAAGCAAGTGTTCCATCAATAATTCCAAAATTATTGAATTCATGGGATGATGGTATGATGACATAAAAGTGAAGCAGATCAAGGGATAAAACCTCCTTCATTCAAAGGAGGCTGCTACAAGAAGTTTGGATGACCCAAAGGAAAAATGAGGTATGTATGCTTACATTTTATATTGTGGTAGTCATGTCATATGGTTGCAGATATCATGAACCAATGCTCTATCTTAAGATCATGATCAAAATAAATGACCTCTTACCTAAAAAGGATGCAGGTATGCACAGGTCACATATTCACTAGATGAAATCAACATAATATGTCCTCATATGAAGTATGAGGTGGTTGACTACTATTGAGGAACTTTGATTGGAAGCTCCTAGAATGAAATGTGTGAATAAAGGAAGGAAGATATCATGGACTATTCAACCATGGAAGAAGGCATTCAACATCCGAGAACTAGAAGATTTGACAATAATACCTACCAGAAAGATATGAAGGCTCCGATGGAAGTCTGGAAAAGATGGAGGCCCTTGAAAATATATATATCTTTGGGAGATGTGTCAACGTATATGCAGGATTATGATGCCTATAGGAAGATGTCATGATGAAAGACCATCACAAAGGTAATTTTGATTTAAGTGCTCATTTCTTATTTTTTGAACAATACCTGGATGGGCTTATGCAGGACTTCCAAGGGAAGAACTGTGGATGTAGAAGGATGTAATATCCTTACGAAGAAGACAACATGAGGAAGGTAGCATGACATGAAGCAAGTCCAAATGTAGACTGATGGATCACTTTTTGATGAAAGGAATGATGACATGAATGACTTATGGATGAAAGTGATAGATGGTTTGTGCCCTATGAAGAAGTCCCAAAAGATGAAGACTCCATAAGAAAGAAGAAATTCATGACATTGAAGGAAGGATATTTTCAAGCAGTTGGTTGTATTTTTATCTCCATCTGAGGAGCTGTTGTAGGTCCCTAATTAAGAGGGAGTCTGGAAACAAGTTTCTTACTTGGTAGAAACTTGGAAGAAAAATTCCTAAGCCAAGAGGGAGCTTAGGTACATTCCTTCTGTGGGGACGAGTACATTCCTTTAGTGGAATAAATATGTCCTCCCTAATTAAGAGGGAGAGATAGACACATCATTCTTGTCTTCACCTGGGAAGATATAATGGAGGATTGGGTAAACATCTGGCATCCAATGTTCTTTGAGGATGATATAAGGCATCTAAGGTAAGAGTATTCGTAGAGGACTGATATTCTTTGAGGACTTGGAATCCAAGATAAGAATATTCATGATGGAACACACCCTGAGAACCTGGGCGGGGTATGTTCCAGGAGAGACAATGATAAGGGTGTCTATAAATCATTAGTCTCACCAACATTGAGCTTAGATCTTGTGGAGAGATAGATATGTTAGTCAAGGCCTTTCTATATGACAATGTTGGTTGATATGATGTTATACAGATGGGTTTCCAATCTGATTCTTCTTATGATAAATTCTTCAGATTAAGAATGACCAAGTACCATTATGAATACCTCTCTAGTTAAGAGGGAGTGTTGAAAAGTGTAACTAGGTTCGGTCTTCATAATGACAAGTAATTATGATTTTATGTAAAAGATGTAAAGAAGAAAAATTAAATTATTGTAATGCTTGCATCATGGGATTCATGAGCAAGAGATTTTATTTTAGTTAAGGCTCCCTTTGTGAGCCCTTAGGGATTTTATCTTCTAGTCATAGAAATCTAAAGAGTCATTTTCATGAAGACATGTTACACATTATAAAAGTCAAATTTGTTTTTTGTAATTCACCCTCCAATATATTGTCACTAGTCCTCACTCCAGTCGGCCTACAATGAAAGGATAATTCTAGAAAGATGAAGTCAGCCTACTCCAAGTGATCATGTTGGCCTAAATGTCATGAATAAACCACTATATATAGCAGTGCTCGACCTCATTTGGAGGACGTGAATTCAATGAAGCAAGTATGAGATAATCAAGTGCATAAATCATCCTAGAAGGAACATTAAAGTCAACGAAGTAAGAAGGAAGGATAGTGAAGGATAATGTTATCACTGTGGACTATTTTTGTGCTATTTTACCCTCACACGTGCGAATATTGCAGGTCCGAAGTTGGAAAAGAAAGATCGAAGACTAAAGTCACATAAAGGTGATCTTGTTTGGATGAAAAATTTCGTTGAAGGAAGCCAAGTAAGAAAGAGAAAAGATTCTCCCTCTTGAGGAGACTATTCAAGAAGCAAAATTGATTTAGGGTTTCTATAGTGAAGAAAAGAGTTGCATACCTACAAGGAGGGGCCGAAATTTTGAAGGAAGTCGAGAAGATGAAGAAGAAGAGAAACTTTGATCTAAGGGAGAAGAGGAGGCTTGTGACTTGATCTTGGAAGAGCTCTAGTGTCAAGGGTTTTTTTCATGGTCTTAGTATTAATCAATTTAATGTTATATAAGAAGAATTTGTTTGGGTTTTCCTCTTAAAGAGTGAGAGGTTTTGGCCCTGGCTGACAACCTATACACTATGGCTCTTGTTCTTTTATTGTTCATGACTTGGTAATTATCTTGATGAAAAGAAAACAATAATAACACAAAGACAAGATCATAATCAAGAATTAAAAATACACTCACAAGCAATTATCATAATAGAGAAATCATCTATCTATTGTTTCCCTAGATTTGTCAACGGATATGAGGAAGATGAGCTTACTAAATGCATCTTTAAACATGCCATGTTGTAATTTATGTCATAACTTACCTTTTGTTAAGTTCTAGAAGTTGAAAATTTATCCACATTGAGGGGAAATTACATTGATAATGTGGTAAAGATTTCAGATATTGGGTCATAATATTTTAGGAGATATGAGCAGAGGAATTGGGGCCTCTTGAATGCTCCTAAAATCAAGCATCAATAGGTCATGCTAGAATTTCTATTATAACTTTTCTCTTGGGAGGTCTAAAAAGATAAAAATTAGTCCATAGTGAGGGGAAATCCCATTGATACTATGGTAAAAATTAAAGATACTTGGTCGCTATGTTTTAGGAGATATGACCAGTGGAAGTCGAGCTTTCTGAATGCTCCCAGAATTGTGCATCAAAAAAGATTATGTTGGTATTTTCGGTTATAAATTTTCATTTATGAGGTTCCAAAATTTTAAACTTGAACCATAGTGAGGGAGACTCCCACTGATCACTTGGTTAGTTTCCATAACTTGAACTACTACATTTTAGGAGATATGCACTGAATCATTCATTATATTAGTTTTCATGCAAAGTGTTCGATGAAAGGTTTAAATGGTTCAGTGGTTCATTGCATACAAATTGTTTGATGAAATGCCCCAATGAGTATGTTGTTTTGTGGTTTCGGATAGTATTTCTATGTAATAATATTGTTGTAGATAATATATGCTTATTTGTATGCAAGGAGTTTACTACATTAATTTGCATGCAAAGTGTTTGAAGAAACACTTAAATGCAAATGTAAGAGTATAGTAATTGTTTGAAGGAAATGTTGTTTTGTAGATGGGATAGTATTGTTGTAGCTGGTTTATGCCTATTTGCATGCAAGGAATTTTAAAAGTTGCATGCAAAGAAATCGAAAAGCGACATGATTATGTGACATGTTTTTCGTTAGTCTGTTACAAGTGGAATAAATGCAATGTTTTTTTATTTAATCTCATACAAAATGTTTGAAAAAAGGTATGCAAGAGAAATTCCACTCAATTATTTTTGTACAAATATATTTGTAGAAATGTTTACTTGCAAAGTTATTTACAAAATGTAAGAGAAATGGAGATCAAGTTTTGGCAAGTGTGGTTAAATTTAGTGGAGGTATGTGACAAAGTGATCCCATGAGATTCAAGAGAGATTCGTAATGAATCTCTATTCATCTGATATGTTTATAGTTGTAACTTTGATTTTTCATTTTTAGATTCGAAGACCCCATTTCCATAATTGACCGTTGGATATCAAGCCATTATAGTAGCCACCTCGTTCTACCTTAGTGTGGACCATGAGTGGCAAGGGGGCATGTTTAAAGGTGGTATCAGAGCTTCCAGGTTCAAGCACTTATACTGAATGGGATGTATCACATATGAAATGAAGAACAATGGTTCTACACTAGACCTTTTGAGAATAAAAAATTGGAATTTTGCATTACTTTGACAATTACTGCTTGTTGGGTGCATGTTGTTACTGCTTGTTGAACTTCGCTAGTGATTATTTATTACTTTCATATGTTGTTTTGTGAAAGTATTTTTCTATATATATGAATATACTGATGTTATTTAAAGAATTTATTTGAGTTGATGTAGAAAGATAAACATGTTGAATGCTAATTAGATTCCTTATAGCAACCCGATATGGATTGTAAAAGTTCATGATTGAATGATGCAGTCAAAATTATGAGTGGAAAACTCTCAACTTAACTCTTGATAGTTTATAATTTTATTTGATGTTTTAAGAAGTTGTTATAAGTTGATGAATAATAGCATATGCATAGTAAAATGCTAGACATGAATTAGTTTAGAGATGCATATTCATCAAATAGATATTAAATAATGATATACTAGATGCATGAAGGTATGCTAAGTGCATACAATAATGGATATGTCTGTATAAAGATTCTTAGTTTGTTGTCATAACATGATTTAGATGACTAAGAGTGCTTATGAGCGGGTAACAATGAGTACGATGACAACACGATTGGGAAAATAATGAGAATGTTACATGTAGCCTTGAACCAATGCTATGGAAAATAAGGTGTTGATGAAAGAATGGAACAAGTGACACCTACACTTGTTGATATGCATATTGTGACAAAGTTCTAATATGCACATGGGTGCAAGTGGGTGCTAGTTGTAGCACTATTGAAAATGACTACGAGTTAATTGTAGACTAGGTCATGGTTGCTAGTCACTAGTAAAAGGTTGATTTGAAATTAATATGCCTGACGTCTTGATCTTTGGAACATGTAACTAACTTGTGTGAATAGTTGTACAACAACATGCTTGGTATTAACATGGAAAGGTAGCAATTGATTTGTTTATTTTGATATAATTAACAACTAGGTGAGTGTGATAGCACATGAAAAGACTTAATCGTGGCAAGGTAAAGAGGCAAAAGAAAGGAATTGGGTGAGAATTCCTTTGTCTATGTTTGGAAACTGCAATTCCCAATGAATGAGTGCTTTGAATGAATATAGGAGGTTTTCTTAACCTTGATTTTATCTGACATTATGTGGATACGTGCTATATTCATGAACATGTTGATGATTAAATGAGTACATTGTGCAATACCATTGAATTTGGTAGGTTGTTATCTTAAGGTTGATATTTGAGGTAAGAGGTTGAGTTCTAATCTTGTAAAGGCATGAATAAAGTTATGATTTAATGAAGGTATGATAAATTGTCTCTAATTAATTCCTTTAAGATCGTAGATACCTTGATTAAAAGCCTTGGTATAAAGACTTTAAATGGTTGTTTGGTCTCAATACAAAGGCTAAATAAAATCAATGATGTTGGTTTGGGCATAATAGCTGGTTTCCAATTATAGTTGAATTTGTCAAGGGAATTGAAATCCTTTCAAATATGATATGTACATGTGCATGTAGCAATTTTGGTTTCTGAAAATTTATGTTGAGATAAAATATGCGTATTTATGTCATGGATTTTGAGAAATGTGGCTAATATGTAAATTGAGAGATGTGTTCGGTTGGATGGAAACATGCTTGGTACAACAGGGAAAAGAAATGGGTATATTGTTATATTTATTAATGCATTGACAATTATGTGTATATGGTAGCAAGATGCAGGGAATCACAAGGCAAAAGGGTCTGCCATAAATCTTGAAGAAGGCTTGAGCTGAGCTTTTATTTATGAACCCTTGGAAGCACTGGGAAATCATGGGGATTGATTTAATGTGTATGTTGATTTTTTTTTTTTTTTGCATTTGGTGTTTCACAATTTTTTTGTGCTTGATTTACAATTTTTACTGTGATTGGTGCACAACCACGCCACTTTGTTTATGGTAATGTATTGTTGTTTGGATTTCTATGTTTTCTTCATTTTTCTTATTGTTCTTGCCTTTTATGTTTTGATGGTCTTGAGATTTTTTTGGCGAAATATGAAAACTAATGGAGCTTGGGAAGAGTTAAGTGGAACCCAATAAGCAATGTAATACTCGAATAAAATCCCAACGTAAAGGGCATCTGAAGAAAGGAAAGAAAAAAAATATGACAACCAGTTGGGCTGGTTGAGTCCATAGGGATAAATGGAAAGTGGCAGGTCAACCATGAAAAAAGGTAACAAGAAAAGGTAAAGTAAATAGGCTTGAAGTATCAAATTCCTTGGCTAAGTTGGGAACTGTTGTTCTCAATGTTGTGCATGCTTTGCACGGATACATAAAATTTTCTTAACCTTGAATTTATGGACACATGTAATTATATGTTGTATACATGCTCATCTATTATATATATATATATATAATATATATATATATATATATATATATATATATATATATATATATTATTATTTTTTTATTTTTATTATTTTTTTTTTTTTTTATTTTTTTTTTTTTTTTTTTTTTTTTTATTTATTTTTTTTTATTTTTTTTTTTTTTTTTTTTTTTTTTTTTTTTTTTCCACTGGAAAAATCGTAATATTTCATTAATATATGAAAGATTACATATGTAGATGCTGTGAAGCATATGCCTTTGTTCACCGTTTTGCTGTACATTTTCTCAATATTTGCATATCTATGCTAAATATGATTCTGTTACATTTCTTTGTATGCTGTGTGAAAATTGATGCCGCTTTTAGCATTCATCAGTCTATACAAAAAATATATATCATGTTATACAGTCATTTTATATATAACTGCTGTCAAAAAGCTGTAAGTTATGTCGCCTGTAGACCCGCTGTTGGATATGTCGGGTCTATAAATGGCCGATGGTAATATTCCCGCTCCTGCTGATCCAAAAATTCTGTGATTTCCCATAATCCATTCTCCATCAACGCGGCCTCCTTGGAAAGCTTGTCAGCATCCTGGTTATGTTCTCTGTATATATGAGAAACATGGATTTGGTTAAATGCTTCCTTAAATATAAAGACTTCATCAAGCAATAGATTTAGTGTGTGTGAGTGACAAGCAGTTGTTCTATTGATCCAATTTGTGACTATCAGAGAATCGCCAAATATGTTGATGCTGGTGCATTGGTGACTTAATGCAAAATGAAGTAGATGTCGAAGGGATATGAGCTCTGCATAATTGTTAGATCCGACCCCCAATCCCACTTTGATGTGGTAATAATGACTCGTGGATATGTGAAGGATGATTCCCCCATCGCAGCTTTGTGCATTTGCTGCCCCATCAAAAAAATCCCACGGGGTGCCCAGATCAATATTAGGTGTAGGGGTCAGTCTACGCTGTCGTGGGGGCGGAGGGTTCGGGAGTTCATTATATGCGGATATGATGCCAGCTTCTATGAGTGGCCACTAAGCCTCTCGGTCTTCAAATATCATTTTGTTCCTAGTCCTCCAGATAGACCAGTTTATGATGATGGGAAGGTTCACAACCTTCGAGCCCCTGTGTTTGTTTCCCCATTCAATCCATGTATTGATAAGGTCTGTACCAATCCATTCTCCCGAGTAATGCACATAAGGTTTGATGTTTTGCCAAATATGCTGTACAGTGGGGCATCGCATGAATAGATGTTCAGTTGATTCTATGTCGGATTTACACAGCACACATCTCGAAGGCCCATATATAGCCCTGCGCATGAGGTTTTCGCCTGTGGGTAATCTATTACGGAGGACACACCATGTGAATAGTTTTGATCTGGGCAACACTAATAGCTTCCAGATATGGTGCCACCATCTGTCTAGTACCTTTGGTTTCCTGTGTATGATGATATGTTTGTATCCCTCTCGTGGAGTATATAACCCACTTTAAGCCTGCTGCCAAATGAGCTCATCTGGGCCCTCCACTATTCTGATATGAGATTCAGTGAGCGCAGCACAAAATTCTCGCCATGGTATGAGCCATCTGTTCGGGAGATTTAATTGTGCAGCGGTCATCCAGGTCTGGTGGAAGATATCAGAGCCCTCTTTATCTGCAATCTGAGCGATCACCCTGATACCGCGGGAATTGAGAAATTCAATCAGATCATGAGGGAGCCTGTGTCTGCCCCCACAGCCACTCCAGGGGTCAATGCCTATGCGGGCACTGTATCCATTCCTGATGCGCCAAACAATATTGTTCCTGATGAGAGGGCGGGAGTGCAGGAGGGCTTTCCAAATAGAAGAGATGCCAGTTCTGTTCCAGTTGGGAAGCCGAGCCCAATCGATGGTGTTGAGGGGCCAGATGTACTTATGGTAGGAGATGTCTGTCCATAGGCTGTGTGAAGTCAGCAGGGCCCATCCCATTTTGGCTGCCAGAGAATTTGCAAAAGATGCTAGATCCTTTAAGCCCCAGCCACCCCATTTCTTGGGTAGTGCAATCTTGTTCCAAGCAATCCATGCAAAGGTGCGCTTCTCTTCATTTCCAGCCCACAGATATCTATTGCAGAGTCTTTGGATTTTTGCAAGGATGTTCCGCAGGATCCAAGCAAGAGCCATCCAAAAAACAGGGGTCGCTTCTAAGACTGATTTGATCAGGGTTAGTCTTCCAGCTCTGGAGAGGTACCTGAAGTACCAGCATGATATTTTCTTTTCTATCTTGGAGACCAACCTACCCCAGCCAGCTATTTTTTGGTTTGTGGGTTTTAGCCAGTAGCCAAGATATTTTAGGCCCCTATCCAAGGGCTGAGTGGAATATGGAAAAGCATGCTTTGTAGAGAAGGATTCATTTACAGAGGTGCCCACCAATGTGATGGTAGACTTTTCCTTGTTTACCTCCATCCCAGTGGCATGTGCGAACAGATTTAGGATTCTGTTGAAGGATGATGTGTCCTGAATACTGCCATCAAGGAGGATAAGGACATCGTCTACAAACAGAAGATGAGTCAGATAGCATTCCTCTGTAATTTTGAGTCCCCTGATGGATCCCTCCCTTTTTGGTGAACAGATGAGACGGCTGAGCGCTTCCATAACCAAAAGGAAAAGTAGGGGGGATAGAGGGCACCCCTGTCGGAGTCCTCTCTCCGAGTGGAAGAAGTGAGATGCAGCTCCGTTAATTAGAATACTATAGGTGGGTGAAGTGATGCAAGCCATTATCCAAGTGATGAGCTGATGAGGGAACCCCAGATGGATAAGTATCATCTTGATGTAGAGCCAACTGACTCGATCAAAAGCCTTGGAAAGGTCTATTTTGAGGAGAATGCTTTTGAGATGCTTAGTCCATATGGAGTGAATGGCTTCCTGCGCAGAGCCAATGGCTTCATGAATCTGTCTATTTTCCAAAAAGGCAAATTGCTGAGGAGCGATATGCTTAGACAAGATGGGCCTGATCCGGTTGGCAATGATCTTGGATATGATTTTATAAAGGAAATTGCAGAGCGAAATGGGACGAAAGTCAGCAAAGGATGATGGAGAGTCCGACTTGGGGATGAGAGAAATGAAGGTGGAGTTTATGGCATGGTAGAGCTGTCCAGAGGTTCTACTTTCCTCCACAACTCTCAAGATGTCTTCCCCTACGGTGTCAAAGAATGCCAGATAGAACTCGATGGTCCATCCATCAGGGCCAGGACTCTTTTCTTTCTGAAACCACTTGATGGTGTTCTCAAGTTCATTCATGGTAACCGGTGCAATAAGGTCCTCCAGATCTTCATTGTTTACAAACCTCGGAAAATGAGAGGCCACATTGATGATTTCTGCTAGGTTTGTACCCACAGGGCTTTTGAAGATGCCTTTGAAGTGGGATGTGCCTAATCGGGAGAGCTTGTTGAAAGAGTCCGCCAGGCCCCCATCCGGAATGGGGAGGTTCCAGATGGTGTTAGCCACTCTCTGCCCATTTGCAAAGTTATGAAAGAATCTGGAGTTCTCATCTCCCACCTTTAGCCAGATAGCCCTGCTCCTCAGCCTAATCGATTCCTCTCTAAGCTTGAGGATACTTTGCTTCTGCTTCTCCAATGCAACAAGCCGATTTTTGTTCTCTTCAGAAATAAAGCCCAGGTTATGCTCATCCAATAGAGTTTTTATGTCCTCTTCCACCCAGATGAGTTGCTCATCATCCTTGGCCTTTTTCACTTTCGCCCACTCAATCACAATATGTTTGAGTTCAGTCAAGTTTTTGACAAAACCCCTTGCCAGCGAAGATTCTCTGTTGATAGGGTGGGCTAGCCAGTATTCCGTGACAATTTTGGAGAAGCCAGGATCCTGTAGCCAGAGGTGATTGAATTTGAAAGGGGCTTTTGGTTTTGGGAAGGGGCCCATAACCTCCATCAGAATTAGGGAGTGATCAGATATACCCCCTGCACCCACCCACTGCTTATAATGATGAAGATGGCGCACCAGCGATCCTTTCATCAGAAAATGGTCGAGCCTACGGGCCAGTGCTGCAGGCCCAATCCTTCGATTTCGCCAAGTGGGAAGAGGGTGATGCATGGGAATATCAATTAGATCATGTTGTTCGAGCAGACTTCGCATGAAATCTGTTATGGAGTCTTCCTGTGCAGAAGAACCCCATGATTCACGAAACCCCAAAGAGAAGTTTAGGTCACCCCCCAGGATTAAATTCTCCGCGTTCATCAGCGTCTTGCCGAGGAGGGTTCGCCAAAATCCTTCTCTCTGCTGGCAAGGTCCGTAGATATTGATAATTCGCAATGACAGGCCTAGGTCCTTTGAGAAAATATCAGCACCCAAAAAGCCCAGTCCTCCCCAGGATGAGTCCATTCTAATGGAGTATGGGTTGAAACCAATGGCTAATCCGCCTGATCTGCCCATGGCATCCAACCCGGTGAAATGCCACCTAGGCGCAATCGAATTTAGGGCATGAGTTGTGGACTTTGCAGAACCCAGGGTCTCCTGTAGAAGGATGATATCCGGCAATTCAACCTCAAAAAGTCGCTTTAGAGCTTTTTTTTTAGGGGAACTATCCAAACCCCTGCAGTTGAAGGAAAGGCACTTCATGGGGGACCCCGCTGCAGGGGGTTTGTTGCTCTAAGGGCCCCAACAATGGTGGATTGGCGTCCCGAAGTGACTTCCGCCCCAACACGCCGGATGGCTTTGTTCAGATTTGATTTCCGACCCCTGGTGGAGGAGGGACCCGGATCAAGAGGAAAAATGCCTAGCCCATATTGGCCATCAGTTAATGCAGATTGTGAGGTTCGTGGGCGGAGGGAATAATAGTGGGGAGGTTTTGATCCAGGGGGAGACACAGGTGGGGGGGATGAGGGTGGAGAAAGTGCAGAGGTGAGGGAGGGTGGGATGGTGGAGTTAATCAACGGGGGCGACGGAATCGTGCACTGTGCCATTGAGATAGAGATGGAATTTAAGCAATCAGAAGTATGAGAAGGTGAGATTGAGGGAGGAGAGAAATTTGTGCCTGATTTTTGTATTGCAGCAGTGGCTGCCCTTGCCCTCGTCAAGGGGAGAGTGGATGAAACCTCGATGCTTTTCGCTGGGTGATGAGGAGCTCCATGGGGTGCCAAAACTCCCAGCATTGGCAGAGATATTTGAGGCGCAGTCCTTCTGGGGGCTATGGGAGTGTTCTTTGGAGAACCGTCTGGACGATTGATAAGAGGGCAATCCTTGTATAGGTGCCCCACTTGGTGACACCGGTTGCACCGGAATGGGACTCCTTCGTAGTCCAAGATCTGAATACGCTTGTGTCTTCCCCATTGCAGGGTGATATCCTCCTCTAATCCTTCCCTGGTATCAAGATGTACCAAAATGCGAGCCACTGTTCTCCTTCGAGTGTCTATATAGGATCGGTCGTGATCCAGATAGGTCCCCAGAGCATTTCCAATTTTGGAGAAGGCCTCGTCGTTCCAGTATTGATGGGGAAGTCCCGGTAATCTTACCCACAGTGGTCCAGCAGCAATTTGCTCCCTCTCAGGATCAAATAATGGGGTCCATCTCTTCAATAGTACGGGAGCCGTCTCGATGTGCCAGTATCGCTCGAGAACTGTATTCGTGTGACCTTTGCTGGCAAATTGGAGGGTAAACCATCCACGAGGGAGAACCTCAACCTCCGGGAGCAGTGGGAGCAGGGTGCCCCAAATCTCTTTAACCCAACGAAGCAACCGTTCCGCCGAGAAAGTGCGCCCTCGCACGTGACCCACCAATATTGTGCAGGCTAGCGCCATAGATTCCTCAAAACTTGGAGAATTGCCGAATGTGACAGTAGTATCTTTTCTGATGGCCCTAATGCACCTCGCTTTCTGCTTCTTTGAGCGAGGAGCAGACGGATGGTCCGAGAGAGGGTTTGATGTTCCCTCCGAGGTTGACCTGAGGGGTATTGAATTTACTACCGGAGTTCCAATACATCCTGAGGGTTTAGGCCCATTTGACGGGGGGGGGGATTGACGAATATATCTTCTGTGGCGATGGAACCCTCGATTCTTCTTGCGCAATAGGAGGTTCTGTCGGCGGCGATGGTATATCTTCACGAGACAGAGACACAGGAGATGAGGATGCGAGGAGAAAGGTGGTACCAGGTGAGAGTGGCGGTGCCTCTAGTCCCTGGAAAGGTGGAGCAAAGTTCAGCAAATTAACCCCAGTCAGAAAATTCGGTTCTTGTGAACCCTCTACGGTTGTTGATGCGTATCCCGAAGATGCCAGTTTAGGGTTTGCGAATACCGTCTGTCCAGCCAACGGATCCTCGGAATAGTCCACGAGGTCCGTTGCCGGTAGTTCCTCCATGCCGGACAACGACCCGATTCCCCGATGCCGTCGATCTGTCACCTGTTCCGGAACCCTAGCAACCGAAACCGATACCCTGACCTGTGGTCCTGCGGCAGCGAAGAGAGGTTGATTAGCCGAAACCGTCGCGGTTTGAGCACAATTTTATAGTGAGATGTTTGAAGCGTAAGTACTAAAAATTCCATTAATATCGGTTCTAAATCTGAAAATCCTAAATCATTTTCATTAATATTTCTCTAGTTAGATGCTTGAATGATTATATATATATATATATATATATATATGAAAATTCCAAAGTCTGACAGGGTTTGCAGGAATCAGTCTTGTGGAAAAATGATTGTTTTGATTTATTTTATACAAACGTAAATGACATAAAAATGTTCCTAGTTTCATGGGGAATCAAGTGGGAAAATTAGCTCTGATACATATATGATTTTAATATCATGTAAATATGATTCTAATATTATGTTCATGTTCATATTATGAATAGGGAATGCTAAAGGATATATCAACAAAATGGAACTAGTGTGATCTGCGACATGTTAGGATAAGCATGAATGGTTAAAAACACCACAAATCATGGATTTGGATTGTGGATGCATGCACTGAAGTATAGGAAATACATTAGATGTAGTATGGCCTAGTTCGCATGGATAAAGATAGAGTGGTATCTCGATATTATGTTACGATGTGTCGAGTTAGGTGTATATGTGAATACGTTATTTATATGTGGAATTGTGTTATATGTTTGTGTAATGTGCTATGTGTTATGTTACATTATGTGTGCTAACGTGTTTTTTGTCTAGGTCCTTGTGCTATGTGGTGTGTCAGGTGGAGATGGGTGAGCCTTTGGATTCCCAATAATAATATTCTTGTCGATAGAAGACTACTTGGTTTGGTAGTGCCCATACTCGTGAGGTAGTGAATTGCCTCTCTCTCTCAGACACACACACACACACACACATAATCATCACAGGATGGAGGTAAGCCTCTGGATTCCCTTGGTGTTTGAGGGTGGAGGTGAGCCTTTGGATTACACTGGTGTTTGAGGGTGGAGGTGAGCCTCTGGATTCCTTTTTTGTTTTGGGCAATCGATCCTGCATATGGAAGAGAAGAGAAGACACTAGATGCTTTTTGGTTTGGCAACCAAGCCAGTGTGTGTATGTGGTCAAAGAGAAGAAAATGCATTGGGTGCTTGTCGGGTTTAAGAACCGATCTAATGTGTGTATGGAAAGATAAAATTCCACTTGATTCTTACTAGTTGAACCACGAGCCCAATGTGTATAAAGGAAGAAACAAATAGAAATTTGAAGATAAGTATCAATATTTTATTTAGTTTTGAATTTCAAAATTATGAACATAATCTAGGATTTTGATTTATGGTGGTTTGGATTTGAGCTGACCGAATGTGATATTTTTATACATGATGATTTGATCAGGAGATAATTTGACTTATTGTGAGATAATTTGACTTATTGTGACAATAATCAAATAGAATTGCAAATGTCACCTCATGGATGAACTACCAATGAGGTATGATTTGAATTTATTACAATTTATTTTGGTGAGTATAATTGAAATTATGTGTTTTATGCATGAAAGCATGGAAATTTCTTGGTATGGATGGTTGGAGCTGGCCGCAAGAGTCTTAGTAGCAACAAAAAAATGAATTGGAGCATGCAATTGTATGCTAATAAAAGACTTTAGGAACAAGGCCATTGTGGGACACTGGAAACCAATAGTGTCCATTAATTTCTATGAAGCATGTTGTGACCGGTATGATATTTTTGAGGCAGGGGCATGCCTTGGTTTTGAAACATTTCAATGGAAGGAAACCTTGCCAAGGAATGGATCGCCTGAGGGACTGGAAAGTAGAGAACGGGATGCCTGAACTTGGAAGGTGAGTGATTGCATAGAATGACCAGATTTCCCGAGGGAAGGTCAAGGAATAAATTTGTTTTGGTCATCGACATTGCTAGATGGAATCAGAAGCACATTGGGAGTGTGTCCATAAATAATGAGCCAATAATTTTTCACTTAATGAACAAGAAGCGCAAGGATTGTAGTGCTAGACATTGGACGAAAGAAATAATCCAAGAAAACAGACAAATCCAAGTTAGATTGAACTCATATAAGGCATACAAGGACTACAAAGATGACCATTGAAAAATGGTTGAATTATAACTTGATGTTTATCATATCTTTTGTTTATTGGTTGAAGAAAATGCATGGAATATTGTAAATACTATAAAGGGTTGGGTATATAAATATCCATGAAACAATATGACTATTTTCAAGTGTGTCGTTTGTGGTTGTATATGTGTCATTGAATGTCGATCATGGTGTTCTCCCAAGGAGGGTTTGGTGACAACCCCAAGTAGTTACATTTATGTATGCAATGTAAAAATTATGATAAAATAAAATTGGATGAGTAATGGGACACAAATTGCAAAGGGTTGGGGTGATTATTATTGGAAAATAATATTACTATGCATAAAATATAATTAATAAAATGATGAGACACACAAGAGGAATGCAAAGTGACACTTAAAAATAATAATAATAAGCCATTGGAGAAACATGGAAGGGGATTTTTTTGTAGAGAAAATTTGAATTCTAAGAGAGATGGAACAACAAAGAGGAAGGAGTTCTTTTGGATGTCAAGGGAGAAGGAAGAGATGGTGGGTCTGGAAGTAATTACCTCTCGAGTCCTTGTTTTCTTGGAGGGTGGATATGGTGTTTCTAAACAAATACCAATGGGTTGGGGTGGAGGAATTGGTCTTGGAAAATTCCTGGAGGATTTTTGGATGTTTCATTGTTTCTTTTGATTTTACTGTGAGTTCTGGAATCCCTAGTTTTTGGGTGGAGCCAAAATATGTGTGTTTTGAATGGGTAGAGACCATTAGCCTATGGAATTCATATGCATGGTGTTGATTTTCAATTCAATTGGTGGATGAAGATGGATGGTTCTTTGGAGTCACTGGTCCAGTTGATGGTGGATTTTATGTCATGAGTAAAAGATCCCTCAACCTCTGGAATCTAGTTCATGGTGTGTTGACAGTGCTGGAAATCTATCGACCAAGGGGATCTCCCCAATATTAAGTCCCAACTAGACCTCACACCATTTGGATTAGGAGCCCCAACCATGAAATAAGGTTGGTTTCCTTTATCCTTATGAATTTTCCTTGGTTGCAATTATCAACAAGAGATTATGCAAATAATATTTGAAACAAGTAAGTTGACACTGTGAGGCATACAATTGCAATGCATATAAGGTACTTTCATGGTAGGGAAAAGAGAGAGTGAGCCTCTAGAAGAAAATTAATAGTACTATCCTAAAATAGGCATAAGAGCATGAAAGGAATCGTTAGTTAACCTACAAAGTAGTTCACAAGATAAAAACGATAATAAAAGAAAGTAACAATGCACATTGAATAAGAATAGTCTCACAATCATTCACGAGATATGCATGAAAATGCGTCGGTTCTGAGAGATTCATGTATTAAGTGAAAGTCCCAAGACATACAATAACAATGCTACCACACTAGGCTGAAAAATGGAACATTAGGTAACCACTTGCTCCTCCAAAGAAATGTCTTCTCTCCTATGCCAAACTAGAGAAGCCAAGGTGAAAAGTCTGAAATCCAAAGTCCCAAGCACTTTTCTAGAGTTATGAGGGTATATTTATAGCAAATGAGATGACTCTCCACCTCCTATGTGACTCTTGACCTCCCTCATGAGTCTTGAGTTTCTACTATGAATTTTCGAATTCCTATATCACCTTTGAACTACTAATGACTCCATAACTTTCTAGTGACTTTTCACATTCCATGTGGGCCCTTAGTCTTCCACACATTTTACATTTTCTAATTTCTGAAAATAAAATAATGACATCCACAAATGATGTGGAAAGGTAGATATAACTTTGTGATGACACTTAGTGATCCGATGATTGGTATTTAGCTCAAAAATCAAAGTGCTAAGAATCACTCAAAACCTAAATGACCCTGGTCGTCTTGGCAATTCGATCCCAATGCAACTCGTTTCACTCAAAACAAAGATCATATGAGGAAGGTATTGCGTTCTATCCACTTTGCCAAAAAGAGAAATTTTACAAAAAAAAGTACAGTCACTTCCAGTAGTCTGTACTCTGACATGATAGGTGACTGCGCAGGTTAAAGGGTTGGTCAACAAGTAATGGGGTCTCACCAAGTGGTGCAATATGGCTGGTCTGTAGTGTGGTGAGTTAGCATTAATTTATTGGTTGGAGGATGGACCAATGAAGAGGAGACATGTGGCAAGCCTGGAGGCCGCCACGTGTCCCTCCTGAAAGGTCGGGCATTATCGATGCGATATAGGAAAATTTTATGGCATGTCGGCGGAGTCAAACTCGCGACCTCGCCCATACAAAGCCAACGTCTTACTACTACATCACGCTGATGGTTCTTAACCTACTATGATCACAAGTTCTATTTAATATTTAAATCGTTGGTAGTTGGGGAAAGGAGGGAGCCAGCCCTGTGGGCCAACCCCCTGCCATGTGACCACTACCACGAAACCGCCGACCAGCAGTTAAGCATAACCACACGCTTAATGCACAAATCATGATTAACAACTAATTAAATTGTGCTTATCATTTAATTAATGCATAGTTAAGTTGGTGGGTTTTTGGCAAATCCAATAAATTCAAGAATTCCTCCATTTTTGGCGGGATTAACTGGAGTTCTCCAGTTTTAGTGGAGTTTTCCTAGGGGAAACTAGTTTTGCCATAACTTTTGCAATTTTCGACCAAATTGGGATAAAAAAAAGTCATTCCTAGATGATTTTGATGTGCTGACCCCATTGAAGTAGGTTTCAGGAGCAATAAAGCATTTTAAACAACACTTTTTTCCATTTTGATCGAATACAGAGGCCCAAGCTATGGAAGCTAGACCAAGGAGATGTAGCCCAGGAGGGGTGAACTCCTTTATCAAAATACTACGTTAAGAGTTCATTTTGATGGTTTGTTGTATATTTTTTTGCTGTTGTTCAACACTTTATTTACATTCTATTTTTCTCATCAATTTGACATAAAACTTGACAAAATTTACTTGTTACATTCACAAACACCATAAAGGAAACCTATGTACATATAGAAAATGATGAGCAATTGTTTTTAATTCTAAAGTTGAAATTAGCACAACAAAACTAACATTCAACAACAGATAAAGTTGGCATCAGAGGAAAGGTTATTTGCTTGATTGCTTGAGTTTTGTGCAAGTAGGGTTTTAATGGTTGCAAATTTGTGATGCTTACAAGGTTAAAGTTGTAGAGTGGAGAAGGGAAACTATTGGTTGAAAATCCTGAGGTAATGCCAGAAGAAGGAGAGCCACAAGGCCACAATCTCTACCCAAAGTTTCAATCCCAGCTGCACTTTAAGCACCTCAAGTTTTACCTTTAGTTAAGATTGAGGAGGTACAAGAAATACCAGAAGCTGAGCTTGAATCCAAAGCCATCATGTCTGGAGTAGGAGAGACTGAAGGTATTTTAGAAGAGGAAGCATTCAAGAAGATTTCTATGATGTAACTGACATGGTTAGAGTCCTCTATGAAGTGAGGACTACTAGAATGGTTGGAGAGAGTTCTAAGTCCCCACATGGGGAGGGAAGCTCAAACGATAAAAAATATGAAAAGAAGGATTCAAAGGGTAATGGAGGAAAGCCTCCTCCATATCCACCATCTTCATCGTCTTCAACATCCTCGTCATCACAAACAACATCATCTTCCACTTCCACCACAAAAACTGTTCATAATCATTCAAAAACCCCAAAAGAAAAAACTCCCTTACTCAAATTGGACATTAGGTTTGAACTTCCCATGTACAATGGTGAGGTAAATGCAGAAAAGTTAGACAATTGGATTCGACAATTGGACGTTTATTGTAGAATTCAGAACCTTTAAGAAGATGACATAAATATCCAATTGGCTTCATTGAGGCTAGAAGGAGCAGCACTAGTTTGGTGGGATTAAAAGACTCAAGAGGAAATGAAAATTCATGGTAAGATATCCATTTATTGGGTTGAATTTGTTTCTCCAATTAAAATACAGTTTTATCCTTTAGCCTATATGCAAAAATCCATTATGAGTTGGCAAAATTTTAGGCAACTCAAGGGCCAAATAGTTCAAGACTATACCCAGGAGTTTAGGAAAAGGGCTTTGTTGTTAGGACTAAACTTGAATTCCCAAGATACTCTCTTGAAATATATTGGGGGTTTACATTCCTACTTAAAACACAATATCCTTATGTTTAATCCTAGCAATTTAGATGAGGTACTTGCACAAGCCACACACCTTGAAGCAAGAGGAAAGAACATTCAGGAAGAGGGCAGTAAGAAGAAGGCATTCAAGGGCAAGGAGAAAGAGAAGGGTAGAAAATGGAAAGGAAAGAAGAATCCAAGTGTGAAGAAAGAAGGGGAGAAAACTATATGCAAAAATTGTTCCAAAGCAGGGCATGATGACACCCACTATTGGAAACTACATCCCGAACTAAGGCCCAAGAAACCAAACAATAAGGGGAAACAAAAGACGACCACTACCACACAACATGATCTTGGATCCCATTCTGGTGACGAGACCAAGATTTCACAAGAGGGAAATAAGCTATAGCAAACACTAGTTCCTCACATAGTCACAACAACACTCCAAATGAAGAATTAAGGATAGAATTGTTCCATGTAAGGGTAATTTCAAATCATACAAAGATTGATGCATTATTTGATAGTGGGTCACAATCGAACTTAATTTTAGAAGACTCGGTCAAAAAGCTCAACCTTGAAACAATACCTCATCATAAGCCATATTCATTGGGTTGGATAGCCAATAATGTAAATTTACAGGTTACAAGGAAATTCTTATTCAAGTTTGTCATTACTAAAAAATTCATTGATGAAGTTGAGTTAGATGTAGTTCCACTTGACATCTCAGGAATTATTCTAGGGAGCCCATATTTGTATGATAGGAAAGCGGTATTTTATCGCCATGAGAACAAATATCTATTGCTCAAGGATGGAGTGGAGTATATTGTGAGAGACCATCGAAAAAATTTAAACATTTCTTTGGTTAATGCAGGACAGATGAAGAGACTAGTAAATGCAAGTAAAAATTTTGTGCTTCTCATGATTAAGAAAAATAATGATATTGATTATGAATCTTTTGAAGGTTGTGATGATAAGTTAAAACCTGATTTGTTTGATGTGGTAATAAAGCATGGCAAAATGTTTCAGGAACCAAAGGGGTTACCTCCCAAGAGGGGACTTCAGCATGAGATATAGCTGCAACAAGATGTTCCACTTCCAAACATTTCCATGTATCACATGTCGATCATGGAGAGCATAGAAATCAAGACGAAAATTCAATTATTTCTGAATAAAGGTATCATATGCCCATCTACTTCACCATGTGGTTCACTCATTGTTTTGGTGCCAAAGAAGGACGTGACTTGGCGCATGTGTGTGGATTTACTTGCACTGAATAAAATAACGGTAAAGAATCGTTATCCACTCCCAAGCATTGATGATTTGCTTGATCAATTGAGGTATGAAAAGTATTTCACTAAGTTAGACTTACGAAGTGGTTATCATCAAGTTAGAATAACTAAAGGGGACATTTGGAAAACCACATTTAAAACTAAACAAGGATTGTTTGAGTGGCTTGTTATACCTTTTGGTCTTACAAATGCTCCACTACTTTCATGAGAGTTATGAATGATGTATTTAGACCATTTCTAGTTGATTTTGTCATTTTTTACTTAGAAGATGTTCTCATATTCATCAAATCCATAGATGAACATGTCATGCATGTGAACAAAGTACTTGATGTCTTGAGAAAATAATAGTTGTTTTTAAAGATGTCAAAGTGTGAATTTGGCAAGACTTCTTTAGTGTATTTGGGACACATTGTTGGAGGATGCGAGATGAAGATTGAACCCTCTAAATTTGAGGTCATTGTGAATTGGCCCAAGCCCAATACAGTTACAGAGGTAAGAAGCTTTCTAGGGGAAACACAATATTGGAGGAAATTTATTGCTATTTTTTCTTCCATTGCAGCACCACATGCATTGACTAGTGTCAAGAAAGTCTTCCATTGGGGATATGTACAAAAAAAACTTTGATGCTTTAAAACAAAATATTGGTTTAGCACTGGTATTGGCCCTTCCGGATCTTAGACAACCATTTGAGATTCAAACAGATGTTAGTGATTACGCCATGGGAGTAGTTATTATGTAGCATGGTAAGCCCATTTCATTTCATTCTGAAATTTTAATGGTGTTGTGACTAACTATACCACTTATGACAAATAATTTTACGCATTGGTACAAAGTGTTAAAAAATGGAAACACTACTTGATGGGGAAGGAGACCATTATCCATACCGATCATCAACCATTGCAATACTTATAGTCACCCAAAGTTGTAGCAATCACAACACTTCAGATGGATGGGTTTTCTACAACAGTTTCATTTGGTTATCAAATACAAAAAGAGAATCTACAATAAGGTAGCTGATATTATTTCTAGGCCTATTGTAAATTCATCTATTATACTCAAGCACAATTCCGTTTTACATGAAATTTACATTGAGCAATATGCATATGATAATGAATTTCAAGATGTGTATGCAAGCTTGAGGAGTGGAAACCAAATTGAAGAGTTAGATTACCATGTACATAATAGTTTATTGTATCACTTGGGCAAGTTATGTATCCCACAGGGATAAATAAACATTATCATAAGGGAGGTGCACACTTCATTGATTGCTGGACACTTTGGTGTGGGCAAGACAGTAGCGAATCTCCAAAGGTATTGTTATTGGCCACGCATGTTTGATAATGTATCTTGTTTCATTAGAGGAAGTTCTTTGTGTGCAATAAGTAATCCTAGCAATAGGAAAATAGGATTTTACACTCCACTTCTGGTACCTTCACGTCCATGGGAGAGTATCTCAATGGATTTTGTAGGAGGTCTTCCATTATCAAGGAAAGGTCATGATTACTTGTATGTAGTTGTAGACAAGTTCAACAAGATGTGTATTCTAATGCCATGTAAAAACAAAATTACAACTAAACAAACATCTCATATTTTCTTTCATAATATTTGGGTTCATTTTGGTCTTCCTACTTCCATCATAAGTGATCGAGATTCTTGATTTGTTGGGAATTTTTGGTCAAATTTGTGGACATGATGGACACTAAGTTTTTTTGCCACCTTTTCCAACTCGAGCCTTCTTTTGTGAATGTAAGATGATATCCTGGCCTACTTCTTAAGTCATGAAATAACACCCAAGGGGTCACAGTGCCAGCAGTCATCTTGCATGAATCCAAAAGAAGCGTCTCCCTTTCCAAAGTATCAATGGAATTTTTATTCTTAACGATTAAAGGAGAAATGGCATAAGGATAACTAAAAGATGCTCCTTTCTTTTTGGAAACAAAATGAAATTCATTAACTGCAAATTTTTTCCTTAAAAATTCATAAGCAAATAGTAAAGGAGAAACATACTTAGGTAACTAGTAAGGTGGCTTATCAAATGCATATAGGTGTAACATTGTATAATCAGGAAATAAGAACCAACTCCCAATGCTTTCCTTTCAGTCAATCTTATAATTTTGATATGCTCTTTAGAAATTCTACCCACACTTGTTTCCATTAGCCTTCAAGCCTTAAGAAAAACAGTCAATATACTGAGAATAAACTAAAGGGAGACACTGAGGGTAGATTGCATCTGTCCAACGGAATACCTCCTTCTCTTTACCATCAGTGTTGATGGTGCTCAGAAGAATTTTAAGACTCGTGAAATATGCAGGGTAATCGTAAAGGAAAAAATGTACAAGGTAAGAATAGTGGGAGCAAGAACTGGAAGGAAGGGCAGATAAGTCTATTGTAAGGGTGTGGGCTAAGTATTTTAGAAAATCTATGGTTTGATGGTCAAGATGAAGGGTGATAAGATGAATGTCTAAAAACAATGACTCGTCCAACTGGGAATCGTCAGCAAGACCAAAAATGATAGAAAGGAGGGAAGTCATGGTTTGGTAGAAAGGTTTAAGCAACCAAGTAGAAATGCGAAAGAGTAATTTCAGCTTAGGATCAGTGGTTTCGAAGAGGGTCTTAAGGAACTCGAGCTTGTCCTCTTCAGCCCAAGTGATAAATTCCTTTTCTAATCCTTTCTCCATTATGTCAACACCTTGGGTTGGGATACCCAACATCTTAGCCATTATACCTTCGTCTACCCTAAGAAACAATGTGCAACTATTTTTAAAGTAAATTTCTTGTTGTTGTGACTCAAAATGCTCGGCCAATAGTAGAATTGAGTCAAGGTCGAAATGGACTGGAGGGAAAGCTGCATGCATGATTCTGGTTCTGAGCAAGCATAGGTCATCAGTTGTCGTGGCGATTGAAGGGGTAAAGGTTCTCTTCAACGTCAGGATATCAATCGCGCACACCTTAGTGTCCTGAACCCCAGCCAACTTGTTCACCAGGGCTTCCTTATTGGGTGGCTTGGCCATAGCTGTCAGTAGGGTCGAATTTCAAGTGTAAAAATAAGCGGACAGAAGGAATGACTTACCGGCAAGTAATGGCGAGTGCGTTGATCAAAGAGTTTCCCTGCAATTTCAAAACGAGTATGGCTATGCATTGCGAGAGAGCGTACAGAAAGCTAAACCAGCGAGGGAAAATGGATAAAAGATGGTGATCGGGAGGTTTAAGGGGAAACTATTAAGATAATTAATGTAGTGGGTAAGTGCCCTGTTCTCATTGGTAGAGCCACCAACTTTGGAAGGTGGGTCCCACTCATCGCATCGGAACCGACGATTAAGTAGCGTGCAAGTTCAAGTGCAACGATCGTTGATCTGGAGGCGATCAACGGTTGTCGTGTCATCGGGTCTACAAGGTAACGCTAATGCACGACATCTCTTAGTATGATGGGCCCAAATAATCGTTAGATCAAAAAGGATCGAACGGTCGAGGATGATCGAGTTAAACAACCGCGTTTAACGGATGTTTATTCATGTTGCAAGTGCGCCTGTGAGCCGTTAGATAAAATTTTTGTCGATGATCAATTAGGAAATTGAGTGAGTGTTAAACACGTCAGGGATTTTCAGGAAAGGAAATAACGCGTTAGTTGGGATGCAATGGGCAATTTCTAACCGTTGATCTTCAGTTAACTAAGATCCGCCCTGTATACCTTATCACTTTTTACAAAGGGTCTTGTTGTCGCACAAAGTGTCTAGGGACCGCAACAACACTCAAAGTAAGGGATTTCACTTTAATCCTTACTCACTCTGTTTAGACTCTCTCCTAGAAAATTCAAGGAGGGTAGTCCCTAGGGTGAATGAATGAGGGTAGTCTATGGCACACATGCTCTAGGAGACTTGAGAATGAACAAGTTGATGAATGTAAACCAGTCCTGGTTAACCGAGGTGGATAGATCTAACAATTAAGACAAATATGACACTACCACAAGATAGAAATGATTTTAGACCAGTACCTTAATATTGAATTAACCATAAACTAAATGAAAACAAGTTATGCAAAGCAATTTATAAGTGTGATGAAAGTGACCATTGTGAACAATTAAATGTAAATACCCAAAACATTATCATGCAAGGTATTCTAGCAATTAAATACCACGAAGAGCTATGAAATTTAACTGTTAAGCAATATTCTATATTTAAAATGATTTTCTTCAATAACCCAGATCTAGAATTTATCTTTTTTCCTATAGTCAATCTTTAGATATGATTCTAAAGCATTAATCGCACTTGACAATAGAGAACTCGATACCACAAAATTTTACACATAACACAAAAAGACACTAAGGAAATTTAGATTAGAATTTAACTATCCCTTAGGTAAATTTTTAATGTGCTAAGCTTATGACGCAAATTTGATGTGGCCAAAAAATAATAATAATAATAATGTGACCAAAGACAAAAATCAAAAGAACTTAATTGAATTTAAATTTTTAATGGGTCATAGGCCACATAAAAATTAAATCTTTTAAATGTGAAAGTGTAAATTCTCCTTTCGATTTAATTCCTTAGTATTCTCAGAGTCACAAAAATGAAATTTTTAAACTTTTTAGTTCTTTAGTTATTTTTTGTTTTTTAAATGTTTTTTTTAAACAAAATTAAAAAAAATGTAAATTAAAAAAAAAATCAAAATCAATAAAAAATCTAAAACAAAAAAATAAAACTAAATCAAAACAAAAGAAATCAAAGTAAAAAAAGTGAAATCGAGGAGAGACGACAACGAGGAGAGTGACTGCAGATTTGAAGCTGCAGCGGGCAAGGGACAATGAGGGAGGGAGACGCTGGAGAGCAGGAAGCTCACGTAAGTCAATGAAGGTCGATGGCAGAAGGAGCGGAACTGGAGAAGGCCATGAAGAAGTGAGGGCTTGACCTTAGGCAGCAACGAGGAAGGGGGCACACAGAAAGAGGGGAAAATGAAAATGTGTGGAGGGATAAGGAGGAAAGGGAAGCTTAGGAGATTTGATTCACGCGCAGGGGGGAAACGAAGAGGGAAGTAGGTAGAGAAGGATGGAAAGTGCAATGAGAAAAAGGGTTTTAGGGCAGGGAGACAAGGCAATGTATGGAGGAAGCTACAAGGAAACTCAAGCAACAAAATAAATTTCAAAATTTGTTCCAGAAGAAGATAAAATGTAGCCAAAAGCTACAGGCCTCAGAAGGAGCTAGTCCCTTAAATTTAAAAAAAAAAATGAATCAAATTTTTTTACCAAAGAATTGATGATTTAACAGAAAATTTAGATGAAAACCCAGATCTAAATTTTTTTAAACCCTAGGACTGTAAAATTTTTGAATAATATCCCTTCAAAATGATATTGAGGCCATATCTTACCTTCCAGGGCCTAGATTTGGCTTCAAACAAGAAATCTACTTCAGATTTGTACCTATAATGACAAAAACAAAACATCCATAAACGATATATACAATGATGAAATTAAAAACCCAGTTAAATAATTATAATAATTACAAGTTGAAGGATCTCGGTAACCAGATCTATCATTATGTTGCACAAAAAATAAGGGAGGCGCTAACATGAAACCCTCATGCATCACAAAACAAAAATCTTATGAATTGTCTGGAACTAATATAGCTCGGCTCTTAAGGAAACACAGATCGGGAGTTGACTAGTCCAACTGAAAACTTCCGCTAACGCCCGATAATCTATCTCAAGATTTCCTGCAAAACTCGTTCCATCCATTAAAAATAGAGAAAGAAAATAATAATAAAACTTAGACAAATAGAGATACCTGCTATTATGTTCAAAATTTAAATTGTTATTCAAACCCCAGCAATTGAGAAAGATACCTGTACTCAAATCACTCTTTAGAAGCTATCATCAATGGCTTTAGAAAAAATTATGCATGAAATAAAACGTCTTACAATATTCCCATGAAGAGTAACACTAGCAAAATTTAACCTCAAAATTTTTCTTTATTATCCAAAAAAAAGATTACACCAGAGCTTCTTACTAAGTACACGACTCAAAGATCGGATGGATCGACAGATAAATGACCTCCTATTTAAAGATAAATCCTCCAATAGCTAATTCGAGTGATCCTCGTCAAAGTAATCTCGATTGTTGATGAAGATAAAAATTTCTTTTAGTATCACTCATCAAAATATTTAATTTTTGAGGAAATTTGTAATTTTAATTAAATGCATTTTAATTGACTCAAAAATAGAAATTTTGAGTTAATTTGCCCAAAAATTTACTTTGACTTAACCCCCAAGGATCAGAAGTTTAAAATTTAGCAAAATAATTAATTTACCTTAGTCCCAGGACCTTTAAAAATTTTATTTTTAAAGACCGACGAATTTTGCCTTTGGAGAATTTAAATTTAGATAGGACCTAAAATTAATTAAATTTCTGGCTTAGAATTTTAATTAATTTCAGACCAAAAAATTTAATTAATTAACCTATGAGGGGATAAATTATTTTTCCAACCCTCAAGACACTTTACATCATGATTTTCATATTTTTTTACATCATAAGGGGGAAAACCCAATTGTAATAGACCCTAACAAACTACCCATTTCTACAACACAAATATAATCCAACAAACCAAGCAACTTGTAATAAAATAACTTAACCAAATAGTTAGGATTATTCTCAAATTACTTTTACATAGACTCGATCTAGAACACTAGGACTCGCCTAAGATCCTAGTGACAAAATCCATTCTAACTTTGGGGTAAGACTGGAGGAAAACTCTATCGACCATCCGAGAATGGATCGGTGAGACAAAAAACCTCCCAGAATGGATATCGTCACTAGAAAAGTAGGTTTACCTAGGTCGTTACATACATGACACGGGTCTGCTGAAATTATTTACATTATACACATGCAAAAAAGGTTTACATAACATCTTGGAGTTCAGGTTGATGATGATAGTTGGATGGCACAGACACATTGATCAAGTGCTATCCCTTTTGTGAAAAAAGGGGGTGTACTGCTATAGGTCATTGACACGTAGTGGTCAACATCTGGCTCTACTTGGGGACACAGATTTTCACCAAAGGAATGTGAGAATCCAAAATTTGCATCCACAAAACACACAAGATAACGAAAGTAGCGTCCCTCCAAAAATTATCATATAATATTAAGAACAAGAAAGATATAAGCTCTTCATTTATTAACTATCCTAATAACATGAAAAACATAAATCTACCTACAAAATAAAATACTGAAATAAAAGGTTGTAGAGTTAGGAATACAATACAAAGGATGCCCCATGGCATCAGATGTGTTCAATGTAGTGGATACTAAGCATTTGCCTACTTTCAGGTCAATCTGTAGGATGCTTTTCAAACGTGTCATGTTCAATTGTGCAAATCGTAGGACTCTTCCCTTTCTGAAAATTAAGTCATTCAGAACTGTCTTCCGTAGAATTTATCTTAAAACCCTGAAACTTATCCAAATTATTTAGAAAGTGAATAACATATGTTTCATTATCAAATGCCTACCCATGTTCAGATTTATCTTAGGTAGAAGGTTTAAAATGATATACGTCTTAGTTTTATCTTAATTAATTTATTAGACAACTGCATGGTAGAAGCAGCAATAGCGAACTCATCAGCTAAGAAATTTTTCTCTTGAAGGATAGCTTCAAGATTGATGGCATCAAAATACTCCATGCTATCCCACATAACATTCTATAATTTCTTAATATTTGACTTTTACATGTAAATTTAATTTTTAATTGCATGATAACTAAATTTGAATCACCCTTGATACGCAATTTGACTTTCAAAGTTTTTTCCATTTCAATACCCAACAACAAGGCTTCATATTCAGCCATATTGTTGGTTGCTTCAAATTCTAATCGATAGGAAAATTTGAAAATAGGACCAAGGGGAGATTTCAAGACAATTCCTGCGCCTTTACCATGCCTAGATGTTGCACAATCAAAGTACAAATGCCAAACTTTATTTAATAAGTCACCCTTTTTTTTATCAACCTTGACCTCTACGGGAATGATTGAATTAGATAAAATAGCATGATTCCTAGGGTCTAGTCATTCACATATTATCTTGTTATGGGGAATTTTAGGATCTTCGACATGGAATCTCCTTGCGAGCTCTTTGTTTAATTTAAGAAATCCTTGACCATTAGGGGAAGGAAACGTAGCATATGACTAGTTCATTTGTATGCTTCCTCCTAAATAAAAGGCCCATTTCCTACACAACAACATACCTCAAGCATCAGGCACATCAACCACGACTATGTCCATGACAATCATGATATCAGGGTACACAGACAGATGGACTTCTAAGTCCTTAATTAACCCATGAACTTAAATTTTATTCAAATCCATGGAATATATGTTTTAGTAAGGCCTATATATCTTTAAATTAATATTTTCCATGACTCTCTTGGTCATCACATCAGTAGAAGCACTAGATTCAAGCATGCAGTTATATAACCGATAATTATTAACTAGAAAAGTAATGAAAAAATGAGAATTCCCTTTGTTATCAGATTCCATACTTTGCAAATACACGGGAGCATCTGGGTAGAAAGGCTCATGAGTTTCCTCTTAGTTGCATTCCACTGGGTATTGCCAATGGCACTTAGTAACTTGGCCTTCTGGGAGGGGATCTTCACTATTTCGGTGAAAGGAACCAAAAATTTAGAGTTAATAAACCAACCTCCTAATCAATATGCATGCCAGAAGTTGATCCAGGGTTAAGACTTCAAGAATTAACTTGATTATAATTTTGACTTCTTCTCTGATAGGTTAGCCCCTTGTCCTTAGCGATTTCAAGAACTCACTTAGGAAAGGGCTCGTCAGTAAAAAGTTTAACCAAGACATTAGTTTCTTGACCAAAACAATTAATGCTACATTAGGGGAATTTTGAGGTCTGGAATGGGCTTCCAAAATAAATTATAAAATAATAGTGGAAATAATACAATAAGATTAGATTACATCATTAAATTTTAGAGGTAAAAAAGAAAAAACTATTTTTTCAACTCGTATTTTAGATTTATCTCCCTATGGGTTTAATCAAATTTTGAGCGGAAACCATCGTTGGATGCATAATTTGATTCCTCATCCAAGGAGTACCCATGTTACATACTTTCGATGGACCTTGCTACACGAAAAATGAGAAACACATGAAAAACATGATTGCAATCATGTTTTTTCATGTATTTCTCATTTTTCATGTAGCAGGGTCCATCGAATGTACGTAACATGGGTACTCCTTGTGAGGAATTAAATTTTGCTTCCAATGAGAATTCTCGCTTGAAATTTGAGTAAAACCTTAGGGAGATAAGTTGAAAAAGTAGTTTTATTATTTTATTATTTTTTAATCTTTGTACTTTTTTATCCCAGAAATTGTGAATCATCCCCCATGGTTGACATCATCATATAGAATCCTATTGGTTCTTATAAAGTTTATTTTGGTTATACATTTTTCTTAGGAGGCCCATTTTAGATCTCAAAATTCCCCTAATGTATGAAGATGTGAAAGGTCTGATGGGTTGACTATTTCCCTTAACCTCTTCCCAATTCTCTTGCGATAGATGATATTCTTTACCAACCACATTTATCTGATTATTTATCCCAAGCATCTCATGATGCATGATTCTCTTGATAACAGGACAAATGGCTTTTTCATGAAGCTCATCACATGCTCTACAATAAGGTGAGGTCTTCTCCACAATATTATTCGTTTCAAGAGGGTGAGAAGGCATATGCTCACTAGATTGACCTTTCTTCTGCCAATTATTTTGATTATTATTATTATTCTAACCCCTAGGTTGATGGTTTTGCAATTGAGCTCTTTCCATTTGAATCAACCTAGACTGTAATGTGGTTATTTCCTTAGCATGATCATCAATCATCCTAGATTGATTTAACTCCATATTTTCCAACTTCTTAAGCGGATTTTGCATAGGTTCTTCTTCAAACTCCTTTTCTTTTCCTTTAGGTTCTTTTAATTTAACAGCAGATCTATAAAAGCCAAGAATTTCAAATTTGCCTGAAGCCTTCTTATTTTTTTCTAGCTCTAAAGCTGTGAGTTGACAAGCCTTATAGTCAATAGGGTTGGACCTTCTTAGCTCATAAGAAGTGTCAAGATTGAAAGCATCAAGATAATATTCTAGAATAATTTTCTCAGCTGGTTTGGTTTCAGTAAGTATCTCTTTAAGCATACCATTAAACCTTTTACTAATTTTTCACACGTCTCATTTTCTTTCTTTTTAATGACGCTAATGGCTTTTTCTAAAAATCAATATTCTTTCTTATCACCAAATTTCTCTCTAAAGAATCAAGGGGGGAATCAAATCAATCAATGATATAATCAGGCATATCGCTAAACAAATCCATAGCATCCTGCTCAAGGGTCAAGAGAAAGCATTTCATTTGCACATCCTCATAATTATGAGCATTAGTGAATTTAGCCCACCAAGTCTGAAAAGCATATAAATGATTTTTAACAGTGATTGCATTATTTCCTTGGAAAGCAGGCAACTTGTCTATACCAATATTAAGAAGGTTATGGGGATAATGATGGATGTTAGAAAAGTTAAGTTGCTCATATATATCCATGATGTATAGAATAGGAGGATTCAAGAAGAGTGAATGGATGTCACAAAGAGCTTCCTGGTCGAGATTGTCAAGGAGTGTACAAGAAGAGAGCTTGTGTAATCTAGCTCTGAAAGCCCTTTCAGGATCTGGAGCTATATTAGCCAAGCTTCTTGGGTTCCTCCTAGTACATGCCCCTGTAGAAGATGAAGGAAGTGGAGTCGCCACCCGAATAGAAATCTAACTTAGACACAAGAGATGATTTAATGAAAATGAGATGAATATGAATGGGTGAAGATGAAAGGATCAAATGACGAGAAGAGATTGAGAGGACCAAGGATAGAAAAACTTTTTCACTGACAACAACGCCAAAAAATTTTATCGTTGTCGAATAAAATGAAAGATGAAGAGAAAAGATGAATATCCTAAAGCCAAGGCCCAATAAATTGGTTCCTGACAACAGTGCCAAAAATTATTGTCGCATAAAGTGTCTAGGCATCACGACAATGCTCAGAGTAAGGGTTGTCACTCTAATCCTTACTCACTCTGTTTAGACTCTCTCTTAGACAAGTCAAGGGGGGTAGTCCCTAGGGTGAATGAATAAGGGTAGCTTATGGAACACGGGCTCTAGGAGACTTAAGGATGAATATCTTGACGAATGTAAACTAGTGTTGGTTAACCGAGGTGGATAGATCTAACAATTAAGACAAATAAAACACTACCACAAGCTAGAAATGATTTTAGACCAGTGCCTTAATATTTAATTAACCATAAACTAAACGAAAACAAGTTATCGAGAGCAATTTATAAATGTGATGAAAGTGACAATCATGAACAATTAAATGTAAATGCCCAAAACTTTATCATGCAAGATATTCTAGCAATTAAATACCACAAAGAGCTATGAAATTTTACTGCTAAGCAATATATGATTCTAAATTTAAAATGATTTTCTTCAATAACCTAGATCTATAATTTATCTTTTTCCTATACTCAATCTTTAGATATGATTCTGAAACATTAATCACGTTTGAAAATAGAGAAATTGATACCACAAAACTTTACATTTAACACAAAAAGACACTAATGAACTTTAGATTAGAATTTAATTATCCCTTAGGTAAATTTTTAATGTGCTAAGCTTATGAAGCAAATTTGATGTGGAAAAAAATAAAAAATCAAAAAATAATGTGACCAAAGATAAAAATCAAAAGAACTTAATTGAATTTAAATTTTTGATGGGTCGTAGGCCACTTAAAATTAAATTTTTTAAATGTGAAAGTGTAAATTCCCCTTTCGATTTAATTCCTTAGTAATTTCAAAGTCACAAAAATGAAATTTTTTATATTTTTTTAGTTCTTTAGTTTTTTTTTTTTAGTTTTTTTGAAAAATTTTTTTAAAACAAAATCAAAATTTAAATTTAAAAAAAAAAATGGAAATCAAAATAATAATAATAATAATAAAATCAAAATCAATAAAAATTGTTAAAAAGAAAAAAACTAAATCAACATAAAAGAAATCAAAGTAAATAAAAATGAAATCGAAATTTATTATGAAACGATCCTAAACCTAACTCATACTATAACAAACAAGAAGAACACAAAAAAAAGAAACGAAGTCGAATTTTTGTTGTTTGTGTATGCAGGACTGGGGACGGAGAGAGGAGAGACAATAGTCAGGAGAGTGACTGCAAATTTGGAGCTACAGCGAGCAGAGGACAGTGAGGAGAGTGACTGCATATTTGAAGTTGTAATAGGCAGAGGACAGCGAGGAAGGGAGACGCTAGAGAGAAGGAAGCTCACGTAAGTCGATGAGGCTCGATGGCAGATGGAGCAGAATTGGAGAAAGTCATGACAGCAGTGAGGGCTTGGCTTTAGGCAGCAACGAGGAAGGGGGTGCAAAAAAAGAGGGAAAAATGAAAATGCATGGAGGGATAAGGAGGAAATGGAAGCTGAGGAGATTCAATTCACGTAGGGGAAAATGGAGAGGGCGGCGGGCAGAGAAGGATGGAAAGCACGGTGAGGAAAAAAGGTTTCAGAGTAGGGAGATAAGACAATGTTTGGAGGAAGCTACAAGGAAACTCGGGCAGCGAAAAAATCCAGAAGAAGATAAAATGTAGCCAAAAGTTGTAGGCCTTAGAAGGGGTTAGTCCCTTAGATTTAAAAATAAAAAAATAAATAAACAAAAAAAATTACCCAAAAATTTGATGATTTAACAGAAAATTTAGATGAAAACCCAAATCGAAATTTTTTTAAACCCTAGGGTTGTAAAAAAAAATTAAATAATATCCCTTCAAACTGATATTGAGGCTAGATCTTGCCCTCCATGACCTAGATCTAGCTTCAAACAGGAAATCTCCTTCATATATGTACCTGTAATGACAAAAACAAAAGACCCTGAAACGATATATACAATGATGAAATTAAAAACCCCAAAAGCCCAGTTAAATAATTAGAATAATTACAAGCTGAAGGCTCTAGGTAACCAGATCTATCATTATGCTGTAAAAAATAATAATAATAATAATAATAAATAATAAATGAATAAGTGTTTTTTTAAAGGAGGTGCTAACTTGAAACACTCATGCATCACAAAACAAAAATCTTATGATAAGCCCAGAGCTAATTTTGTTGGACTCTTCAGGGAACATAGATCGGGAGTTAGCTTGTCCAACAGAAAACTTACCCTAACGCCTGATAATCTGTCTAAAGATTTCCTTGCAAAACTCGATCCAACCATTAAAATAGAGCGAGAAAATAATAATGAAACTTAGACAAGTAGAGATACATGCTATTACGTTCAAAATTTAAATTATTATTCAAAACCGAGTGACTGAGCAAGATACCTATACTCAAATCACTCTTGAGAGGCTATCATCAATGGCTTTAGAAAAAATTATACATTAAATAAAACATCTTACAGTATTCCCATAAAGAGTAAGACCAGAAAAATTTAACCCCAAAGTCTTTCTTTATTATCCAAAAAAAAAAATTACACTAGAGCTTATTGATAAGCACACGACTCAAAGATCAGATGCATCGACTAAAAAATGTCCTCCTATTTAAAGATAAATCCTCCAAGGGCTAGTTCGAGTGATCCTCGTCAAAGTAATCTTGACCGTTGATAAAGATCAAAATTTGTTTTAATCTCACCCATTGAAATATTTAATGTTTTGAGGAAATTCGAAATTTTCATTTAAATGCATTTTAACTAACTCAAAAATTAAAATTTTGAATTAATTTCCCCAAAAATTTGACTTTAACTTAACCCTAGGGAACAAAGCTTTAAAATTTATCAAAATAATTCATTTACCTTAGTCCCTAGACCTCTTAAAATTTAATGTTTTAGGATCGACGAATTTTTCCTTTGGAGAATTTAAATTTACCTAGGACCTAGAATTAATTAAATTTGTGGCTTAGGATTTTAATTAATTTTGGTCCATAAAATTTAATTAATTAACGTATGAGGGGATAAATTATTTTTCCAACCCTCAAAACGCTTTACATTATGATTTTCATATTTTTTACATCATAAGAGGGAAAACCCATTTGTAATAGACCCTCACAAATTACTCATTTTGACGACACAAATATAATCCAACAGACCAAGTAATTTGTAATAAAATAATCTAACCAAATAGTTAGAATTATTCCCAAATTACTTTTACATAGACTCGATGTAGAACACTAGGACTCGCCTAAGATCCTAGCGACAAAATCCATTCCAGCTTTGGGGTAAGAATGGAGGGAAAAACTCTATCAATTATTCGAAAATGAATCGGTGAGGCGAAAAACCTTCTAAAATGGAGATCGTCACTAGAAAGGTAGGTTTACCCAGGCTATTACGTACATGACATGGGTTTTCTGAGATTATTTATATTATACACATGCAGAATGGGTTTACATAACATATTGGAAGTCAGGCTCACGATGATAGTTGAACGGCACGGACACATCAATCAAGCGCTATCCCTTTTGGGAAAAAAAGGGTGTACTGCTATGGGTCATTGACACGTAGTGGTCAACATATGGCTCTACCTGGGGACACGTTGTTGCACCAAAGGAATGTGAGAATCTAGAATTTTCATCCACGCAACACACACAAGATAACATAAGTTACGTCTATGCAAAAATCATCTTATAATTTTGAGCACGGGAAAGATATAAGCTCTTTATTTATTAACTATCCTAATAACATGAAAAACATAAATCTACCTTAAAAATGAAATACTGAAATAAAAGGGTGTAGGGTTAGGAATACAATACAAAGATGCTCCACGGAATTAGATGCGTTCAATGTAGTGCATGTTGAGCATTTACCTGTTTTCAGGCAAATTTGTGGGCTGCTTTTCAAATGTGTCATGTTCAATTGTGCAAATGGTAGGACACTTCCTTTTTTTAAAATTAAGCCGTTCGGATCCGTCTTCCACGGAATTTATCTGAAAACGCTGAAACTTATCCAAATTATTTTAAAAGTGAATAACATGTATTTCATTATCAAAGGCCTTCCCATGTTCATATTTATCTGGGATAGAAGGTTTAAAAATGATATACATCTTAGTTCGATCTTCAATTAATTTATCAGACAACTGCATGGTAGAAGCAGCAACAGCAAACTCATCAGCTAAGCAATTTTTTTTGGGATAGCTTCAAGATTGATGGCATCAAAATACTCCATGGTATCCCACACAACATTTCTATAATTTCCTAATGTCTTATTTTTACATGTAAATTTATTTTTTATTTGCATGATAACTAAATCTGCATCACCCTTGATACTCAGCAATTTGACTTTCAAAATTTTTTCCATTTCAATACCCAACAACAAGACTTCATATTCAGCCATATTTGAAAATATGACCAAGCCGAGACTTCAAGACAATTCTCGCACCTTTACCATGCCTAGATTTTGCACCATCAAAGTACAAATGCAAAACTTTATTTTTTAAGTCATGCTCTTTTTTATCAATATTGATCTCTACGTGAATGATTTTATTAGATAAAATAGAATGATCCCCAGGGTCTGGTCATTCACATATTATCTCATTATGGGGACTTTTAGGATCTTCGACATGGAATCTTCTTTCAGGCTCTCTATTTAATTTAAGAAACCCTTGATCATTAGGGGAAGGAATCATAGAATATGACCAATTCATATGTATGCTTCCTCCTAAATCAAAAGCCCATTTCCTAGACCACAGCATGCCTCAAGCATCAGGCACATCAACCACAACTATGTCCATGACAATCATGATATCAACGTACACAGACAGATGGACTTGTAAGTCCTGAATTAACCCATGAACTTCAATTTTCTTCGAATCCACAGCACATATGTTGTAGTAAGGCATAGATATCATTAAATTAAGATGTTCCATGAATCACTTAGTCATCACACAAGCAGAAGCACCAGATTCAAGCATGCAGTTATATAACTGATAATTATTAACTAGCAAAGCAATGAAAAAAGGAGAATTCCCTTTGTTATCAGATTCCATACTTTGGAAAAACACGGGAGCATCCTGGTAGGAAGGCTCATGAGTTTCCTCTTGAGTTGCATTCCCATGGGTACTGCCAATGGCACTTAGTAACTTGGCCTTTTGGGAGGGGATCTTCACTATTTCAGTGACACAAACCAAAACTTTAGAGTTAATAAACCAACCTCCTAAATCAATGTTCATACCAGAAGTTAATCCAGGGTTAAGACTTCAAGAATTAACTTGATTATCATTTTGACTTCTTCTCTAATAGGTTAGCCCCTTATCCTTAGCAATTTCAAGAACTCACATAGGAGAAGGCTCCTCACTAAAAATTTTAACAAACACATCAGTTTCTTGACCAAAATTATTAATGCTATATGAAGATGTAAAAGGTTTGATGGGTTGACTATTTCCCTTGGCCTATTCCCAATTCTCTTGTGATAGATGATATTCATTACCAACCACATTTATCTGGTTATTTGTCCCAAACATCTCATGATGCATGATTCTCTTGATAACATGACAACTGGCTTCTTCATGAAGCTTGTCACATGCTCTAGAATAAGGGGGGGTCTCCTCCACAGGGTTATTCGTTTCAAGAGGGTGAGGAGGCATCTGCTCACTAGATTGACCTTTTTTCTGCTAATCATTTCGATTATTATTATTATTATGACCTCTAGGTTGATGATTTTGCAATTGAGATCTTTCGATTTGAATCAATCTAAACTGTATTGTAGTTATTTCCTTAGCATGATCAGCAATCATCATAGTTTGATTTAACTCCATATTTTCCAACTTATTAAGCAGTTTTTTCATAGGTTCTTTGGATTCCTTTTCTTTTCCTTTAGGTTATTTTAATTTAACAGTAGATCTATCAAACCTGGGAATTTCAGATTTTCCAGAAGCCTTATTATCTTTTTCTAGCTCTAAAGCTGTGAGTTGACAAGCCTTGTATTCAACAAGCTTGGACCTTCTTAGCTCATAAGAAGTGTCAGGATTGAAAGCATCGAGATAATATTCTAGAAGCATTTTCTCAATCGGTTTTTAATCAGTAGATATCTCTTTAAGTATACCATTAAAAATTTTATTAAATTCTTCACACGTCTCACTCTATTTCCTTTTAATGATGCTAATGGCTTTTGCTAAAAATCGATCTTCTTTCATATCACCAAATTTCTCTCTAAAAGCATTAAGGAGGCAATCAAATGAATCAATGATATGATCAGGCCTATCCCTAAACCAATCCATAGCATCCTGCTCAAGGGCAAAGATGAATCATTTCATTTCCACATCCACATAATTATGAGCATTAGCGGATTAGCCCACTAATTCTGTAAAGCATATAAATGATTTTTAACAGTGATTGCATTATTTCCTTGGAAATCGAGCAACTTGTCTATACCAATATTAGGAAGGTTATGGGGATAACCATGGATGTTAGCAAAGTTAAGAGGCTCATAGATATCCATGATGTCTAAAACAAGAAAATTCAAGAAGAGTGAATGGATGTCACAGAGATCTTCCTAGCCGAGATTGTCAAGGAGTGTATGAGAAGAGAGCTTGTGTAATCTAGCTTTGAGAGCCCTTTCAGGATGTGGAGCAGGATTATCAAAGTTTCTTTGGTTCCTCCTAGTACACACCCCTGTAGAATATGAAGGAAGTGGAGTCGCCACCCGGACAGAAATCTAACTTAGACACAGAAGATGATATGATGAAAATGAGATGAATATGAATGGATGAAGATGAAAGGATCAAAGGATGAGAAGAGATTGAGGGGACCAAGGACAGAAAAATTGTCACTAGAAACAGCGCCAAAATAGGTTGGTGTTGTCAACTAAAATGAAATATAGAAGATGAAAGATGAAGAGGAAAGATGAATGTCGTAAAGCCAAGGCCCAATAAATTGTTCCCGACAATGGCGCCAAAAAATGTTATCGCACAAATATTGATTTTGGGTAGCATCGGTTGTGCTCTAGCTTTGAAATTTTGTAGAGGGGCTAGAACACATGAGATCTCCAAGACCCATAAATCGTTTGGTGAAATTCCACCTGGTTTGTGTTTTCTTAAAATAATTAATATTTTTAATGGGATTCCTAAGCCTAAACTTAGGAAGATTAAAATATTGATGGGTATTAATAAAAATATGGGTGAGAAGCTTCTAAGAGATGAGGATCAATTCTATTGTAATATTAGTCATTGATTAGGGACTTAATCTCGGCCATTGATTCATCAACAAGAAAAGTATAAGAGGAGGCTTGAGGGTGAGTTGGAGATACACCATATTGATCAGTCAGTTCGATTTTTATGGGGTGAAGTTTGCTGAGAATGTCGAACATGTGATCTGAGTTGCAGCAGAGGGACAGGGATAGTTGGGGTTGGAGGATCTTCTCTAGGACCCTGAATACTCAGCAGAGAGAGGTAGAGATACGCCAGCAGAGGCAACGCAGACCAAGGGAGGCTGACATTGGGCCAAGAGGGCCCACGCATTGCTTGACGCAGTTCCAGTGCAGGGGAAGAGTTTCCCTCCTGCAAAAGTCTGAATTCAGCCAAGGAGCAGCAGGATTAGCCAAGAAGGCTGATGTTAGAGCTCCAGGAGGCAGAGGAGGTAGCACAGAGCTAACGCAGAGTCTCAGAGTCCACGCAACTACTGCAAAGGGGCAACGCAGTTATAGTCAGGGATAGTCAATCCAGTTATCGGATCGGAGGCATTTTACTGGGTGGAGTGAGGTAATCTCACTTAGGTTTATGCCAGTATATTTTATCTCTGTAACTGGATAGTTGAGAGGGCATCCAGAGTTTTATTTAGAACTACTACTTAATAATAGAAAACCCTCAGCATTGTTGCACTGGTTTTCCCGCATTGGGTTTTCCTGGGGACATTTGTCCAAAAATAACGGCGTCCCATGTGTGTTTGTCTCATATCTATTTCAGTTTATGATCTATATGTCATTGTAGTCTACAGTAGTTTTTTTCATCAGTGTTTAAATAATTAAATAACTTGTTGAATGTAAAAACAAGTACGAGATGATAAAGCAGTGATTGCAGTAGGATTTCTTATGCGTAGATTCAAAAATTTTGACAACAAAGTGTCTAGGCATAGCGACAATGCCCAGAGTAAGGGTTGTCAATCTAATCCTTACTCACTCCATTTAGACTCTCTCCTAGACAAGTCAAGGGGGGTAGTCCCTACGGTGAATGAATGAGGGTAGGCTGTGGAACATAGGCTCTAGGATACTTAAGGATGAACAACTTGATGCATGTAAACCAATCATGGTTAACCGAGGTGGATAGATCTAACAATTAAGACAAATAAGACACTATGACAAGATAGAAATGATTTTATACCAGTGCCTTAATATTCAATTAACCATAAACTAAATGAAAACAAGTTATCGAGAGCAATATATAAATGTGATGAAAGTGACGATCAAGAATGATTAAATGTAAATGCCCAAAACTTTATCATGCAAGATATTCTAGCAATTAAATACCACGAAGATCTATCAAATTTAACTGCTAAGTAATATACAATTCTAGATTTAAAATGATTTTCTTCAATAACCCAGATCTAGAATTTATGTTTTTCCTATACTCTTTTTTTTGCTTAGGCAAGAATGGATCCTTTTATTCATTTATTAAAAAAAGAGACATAATATACAATAAAGACCAAGGCGGTGTGGCCCACCGATATGATCGGTCACCAAAGCCTATGATCTTGCGACATCATCTCAAACAACGGGCCGAGGGACCACAAAACATAACACACTTCCCTCCAAAGCCGTGCGATCTCCCTCTACAGATCTAGTGGTCAATAATCATTTTAGATGGTTAAAAAGCACACCCTTTAACCTTCAATTCAGACCCGATGAGCCAAATAAACCATGTTTAATAAGCATTTCGGGTTTGTCTGGGGCTCTAACCTCTGACCACTTTTCCTGCCTGAAATCCATCATTTGCACGCGATCCCGATAAGGCCGTGCGACTAGCATGGAACTTAACCTATGCTTTGGACCCAAAGCTGGATTAATATCCCACCTAAACAATTTCAAGTCCGGTTTCCTCATTATCTTTCTCGTTGTTCTCCATGTGAAATGCAAGGGATTGTTGCGATTTATCCTACATGCTTCCCTTTTAACTGCATTTGTGTGCCAATGAATCAGGGTCCATGTTCTAATCTTGATGTAATTAGGGTCCATAAGTGTGTCTTTGGCCCACCTAATCCTATTTGTATTCTCCGGCCTAAGTACCATTAATATATAAAGTTCCAAGAGTAATTTTCCACCCAAAGGCCAAATGCATATTTTAGAAGGATACCTAACCTTTTGCTCGTGCTTTTCCATATACTACTTTCCCCTGTGGACCAAAATTTATTTGTCTCCCATAGTCTTCATCCTACTTATTCTCCTTGCTCTGATATAGCTCTCTGTCTAAGGTCACCTATCTAGAAAATTCGTCCCTCAAATGTCCTTGGGGAGTCCCTATCCAGTCATATCTTATATTGGTTTTTGAACAGAGCACGCCTTTGTTTGCCAAAATATCCGCTAATATGTTGGTTGTTCTGCGCACATGGATAAAAATAAGAGTTCTCATGTTTTGCAGGTGGGATTGAATGCATTGATAAACTTGCAGTAACCTCTAGTGTCTCGACACTTTATTTGGTGTTGATCCATTACCAATTTCTTGACCGAATTAATTATCAATTTGGAATCAACTTCAGTTATGATGTTATGTAGATTTGAGTCCCTTAGGATTTCGAGGAAATGTTCCATGGTCGTGAGCTCTACCATATTATTGGTGGCCTTCCCCAAATGATAGTGAAAGATGGTTTTTATGAAACCTCTTTCATCTCTTATGACTCCTCCATACCCAGCCATACCAGGGTTACCTCTTGAGGCTCCATCTATATTGCATTTTATAAAGCCCTAAGGTGGAGGTTTCTAGAATTCCTTATCAGTTGTTATATGACTTACTGTCTTGTTTGTTCCCTTGGGGAAAAGCCCCTGCAGTCCAAAATTTATAAGTATCTGCTCATCCTGATCTTGAGGTTGGTTATCAGGGAGATTTTTTAAAAGGGTTCCTATAGTCTCATTGAGCTATCTTAGGATCTGAGTCATGATGCTCTGTGGTGACCCAATATTGTTCTTGAAGATTCTATTGTTGCGTTCTTTCCATACATCCCAGATTATAAAGCCTAGAACCAAAGCCCACACCTTGTTGATTAATTCATTTGCCGAGAATTTTTTCCTCCAGTTCTTCAAGGTACTAGTAATGCTGCCAATGTCCCTGTCTGTTTGTCTAAAGATTGAAGCCACCCAATTCCATAAGGTGGAGGTGAATGGGCATAGGTTGAGAAGGTGGTCTATAGTTTCCTCCTGTAATTCACATAGTTGGCATCTAGATGGTCCAGCTACCCCTCTTTTCCTGAAATTTTCCCAAGCCATAATTTTTTTATGCTACACTAACCACATGAACAATTTAATTTTCATCCAATTTTGGCTCTGCCATAGGTCCTTCCATACCTTATTAAGGTTTGGGAAGTCTAGCCCCAGGGCTATTCGCTTGGCCTCTTTGAGGTTAAAGTTTCCTTCATTGTTTTTACCCCATCTTAGTTGATATGAAGATGTTGATATTAGAATCTTTCTCTGTTCCAAGACGACTGTAAGAGCTTCTGCTTGGGTTTTCAATGAAGATTCATCACTGTAAACTAAGTTCTTCCATTTTCTCCATTTTCCTTCACTTCTTTCCTGATCCCAAAAGTCCTTTACTTTGAATAACCCTTTATCGTCAGTTTCATTCTTGAGATTGAAAAATTCTTCTTTTAGCAGTCTAGGTTCCTGTTACCAATTATCCTCCCAAAACCATGTGAGCTTTCCATCTCTGATCTCCCAGAAAATGTGTTTCTGAATTATGGCTCTATTTTCCCAAGCTTTGTTCCAAATGTGGGAGCCTTTGATGAGTCCCATCATCCTAATGTAATCCCTTTCTTGCTAATTTCTTGCATATTTCTGTTTCCATACTTTGGCCCAAGGGGAAACCGATTCTTTTAGCCATCTCCACCATAGTTTTGTCCCCAAGTCTTTGTTTAGGGTTTCAGGGTCATCAAGCCCCAAGCCTCCATGTATCTTTGGCTTACATATTTTATCCCAGGCTACCAAAGCCCATTTCTTTTTCTCTTCGCCTTTGCCCCAAAGAAAATCCCTTTGGATATTTCTGATGTGTTGCATTACTCCTTTAGGAACTGGAAGGACTAAGAGCATGAAGATGGGGACAGTTTGTAGGATAGCTTTCGTGATTTTGTCCTGAAGTTTATTAGTAACCGGCTTCCAAACTGCCTTTCTTAGAGGTTTGTCTATTAGAGGTACTCCCAAATATCTGGAGGGTAGCATATCTCTTCGGAAGCCTAGAATTCTTGTGAGGTTTCCCTGAATAGAAATATCAGTATTAAAAAAGAAAATCTTTGATTTGTTTAGGCTTACCTTTGTCCCCGCAGCCTTAGCAAAGTCATTCAAGATTTGTTTGAAGGCTTGAGCTTCCTTGACTATGGGTATACCCTGCAGCATGGTGTCATCCACAAATTGTTGATGGGTCAAGGCATCCCCATTTAAAGTGAGTTTGAGACCCTAGATTTTGCCCTCTCCTTTGGCATATTTAATCGCATTTCCTAGCCCTTCCATCATGAGAATAAAGAGGAAGGGTGAGAGTGGATCTCCTTGTCTAAGTCCTCTCGAGGGCTTCAAGGTCTTTTATGGTGAGCCATTTAGCAGGATCAAAAAACTTGGGGTGGTTACAAGGGCCATTACCCATCTTATCTAGTTATGGTAAAAGCCATATGCTATCAATACTTCCTTGATGTAAGCCCAGCTCAGCTTATCATAAGCCTTTTCTATGTCAAGCTGAATTATCATACTTGCCTGCTTATTACTCTTAAGTGAGTGCACCACCTTGTGAGCTTGAATGATGTTATCAAGAATTTGCCTGCCTTCCACATATCCAATTTGCTCCTCAAAAACGAGATTTGGGAGCAGGGGCTTAAGTCTATTCGCAATTACTTTTGAAATAATTTTATACACCACATTGCATAATGCTATGGGTCTAAATCTGCTTGGTGTGATAGCATTCTCCTACTTTGGAATCAGGGCTATGAAAGAGGTGTTGAGCACCTTCAGAATAATTTTGTTTTTCCTTGATTCTTACACCACATCGAGGATATCGTGCTTGACTATTTTCCAACATGCTTTGAAGAAGTCAACGTTGAAACCATCTGGACCTGGAGCTTTCCCATTTTGCATTTCTTTGATGACTTCATTGATTTCCTCTTCATTCACTGGCCTATTAAGATTATAATTGTCTTCTCTTGTCACTAGTTTAGGAATGTGCTTTGTGAAGTCCTTGATAAATTGAGATATGTCTATGAGAGGCTCCTTGGCTATGCCTTGGAAATGCTAAACCAAAACAATTTCTATTTCTTGGTGTGTAGTGAGATGTTTTCCATGAGTATCTTTGATCTTTGAAATATTGTTTTGCGACCTATGATCCATGGTAGATTTGTGAAAAAACCTTGTATTTATTTCTCCTTCTTTTAACCATTGTACCCTCGATTTCTGTTTCTAGAAAATCTCCTCTTGCTTGCATAAGCCTTCCCATTCTTTTGAACATAATCAGCGTGTTCCTTACTCTCCTCGGTGAAGCCCTCTGTAATGAGGGTTTGGTTAATTTTTTGTAGTTTTCGTTTTGCTTCCTTTTTGGCTTCGAAAATATTACCAAATTCATTCTTATTCCAACCTTTAAGCCTTTTTTTTATGTGTTTCAATCTCTGATGCAGAAGGAACATTTTAGTACCCTGAACTTGCGTATCTTCTTTCCACCATCTTTCAATATTTCTGATGAAGTCAGGATGGGTAAGCCAAATTTTTTCAAACCTGAAAGGTTTGTTTCTTGGAGTTCCTATAAAGGACACTTCAAGTTGAATAGGCTAGTGGTCCGAGCCTCCAAAATGAAGTATCATTGATACCAAGTTATGTCCTGTGAGGATGAGGTCCTTCGAGATAATGAATCTATTAAGTTTAGAGGCCACTTGAGACGCTCCTCCCCTCTTATTATTCCAGGTAAATATGCCATTACTTGTCTCTGTATCTACAAGCTTCATGTTGTTTATGAAATTCTGAAATGCTATAGAATCTCTACCTAGTGATCTGGTTCCTCCTTTTTTTTCGAATAGAGACCTGATCATATTGAATTCCCCTCCTAGAATCCTGGGGATACCGGGATGTCTTCCTCTTAACTCCTCCAATGAGGCTAGAAGTCTGAGTTTATCTTCTGACTTTTGTGGACCATAAACATTTGTGAGCAAATAAACTTCCTTGTCCCCCAAAGGTTGGATGACCACTAATAAATAGTTCCTCGATGCTTCAGCATCTAGGATACCAAGCTTCTGAGGGTTCCAGAGTGTGAGGATCCCTCCTGTTGCTTTGTCTTCTTTAACTTCTAGATATTCATATTTGATAAACCATTTGCTATGTATCTCTCCTTATTTTTCTACTGAACATTTTGTTTCCTAGATGAAAATCATATATGGTTTTTCTTCTTTCATTCTATTGCTAAGATTTCTTTGTTTCCTTTTACATCCTAGACCCGTAATATTCCATGTTGTGAGCTTCATTAAGAAAGATTTGTAAATGAGTAACTAGTTAGGTCTTTCATCTTACCTGAATCGATCATGAGTTTTCCACACTCTATCAACAGCTCATTCTGTTTTTTCCTACCTTTTTTCCTACCTGGGTTCCTAGGAGCTAGTCCTGATGTTGCCTTCATTGTTTTCACCCCTTCATTGTCCTGACTATCATGGTTTCTTTTGACTCCTGAACCTTTTGCCTAAGTTCTCCATAGGAATAGTTGTTGCACTCTATTAAACTCCTCTTGAGGTAGTGAATCCATTCCTTTGGTATTTCCCTGCTCCAGAAACTTTTCCAGATCTAGATGCTCCCTATCAAGAATATCCTGCAGTTCATGATCCTTTGTTCCCACCTCGCTCGGGGTCATATCTTGGTCCCTATCAAGTTCCATAGTGTTCGGCAGCTCCTCTTTTTGTTGGTTGTTTTCAGGTATATCTTCCATGCTCTCTTCCTTTTCCTTCTCTACAGGGATTTCCTCCAGTGTCTGGTTCTCTTTATCATGCTCCTCTTCTTCTTCTAATACCTTAAACCTATTCTGACTTTACTGCTTTTCCTCGTTGATTTTTTTTTGTACTTTCTCCCACCTTTACCTCTGCTCCCCACTTTTTTAAAGCTTTCAATTTCTTTCCCTGAGGTTACTTTAGTTCTACTTTCCATTTTTTTTAAGCGGAAATCTCTAAATAGATGCCTGTGTTCATGGCATTTGCAGCATCTGAAAGGAACATGCTCATTGTCCACTGCTTGCACCCATTCTTCATCAAAAACTTCTAGAATTATTTCATCCGGTAGAGCTCCAGAGAGGTCCATATGCGAGCAGAGGTATACTTTCCTCTCATTGTGGCTTCTGATATTTTTACAAAATTCCCTAGTTTATTTCCTATTGCTTTTAATGATTCTAGCTGTCAATAATCCATAGGTAGGGAATAAAGCCTTACCTAAACTGGTACCAAAGTGAGTTTCTCATGCCCTGGGACAAAATTCATCACCCAAGGCTGCATATAGAGGCCTGCAGCAGCATAGAAGTAAGGCCCTCCTTCAAACACCCTGTCTTTATCCTCTATGTTTGTAAAAACAACAGTGAAGAAACCCTTGGATCCAAGGTGCAGATCTATATCCCCCTTAGGTTTCCAATGATTTTTTATCCATGCCTGTAAAGCCTTCTCCATTGGCCATAACCCCATGAAATTACAAATGACTGCATAAGTCGCCATGTGTTCCCTATGCGCCTGTAGCGCTGTATCACTTAACACCACTCAGAGTGTGATGGTTGCCCTAGGCTTACATGGTCCAGTCTGATTTCTGGTGTCAGCATTTTGATTTTATCCTTCTATTCGCTTCTCTCGTCTGACTTCTTCCTTCTTCCTGCCCCTGTGAGCTTCTATTTCCCTATTTCCCTCCTCCTGAAACCCCGGTTTCAGCCCCCAGTGGTTTCTTGAATCAATTAGAGACTGCCTGACTGTAGGAGGGGGTGGAACTCCCCCCCTCTTGCCTCTCCATGGTGCCCAACACTGAACTTCCACTACAAACCCTAGCTCTGCATGTTTTCTACCAGCGTCGTCTCCTCCAGCACCGTCAATCCAGTTTTCTTTTTCCTATACTCAATCTTTAGATATGATTCTAAAACATTAATCGCGCTTGACAACAGAGAAATCGATACCACAAAATTTTACAATTAACACAAAAAGACACTAAGGAACTTTATATTAGAATTTAATTATCCCTTAGGTAAATTTTTAATGTGTTAATCTTATGAAACAAATTTGATGTGACAAAAAAAAAAATTTAATGTGACCAAAGATAAAAATAAAAAAAACTTAATTGAATTTAAATTTGTAATGGGTCATAGGCCACATAAAAATTAAATTTTTTAAATGTGAAAGCGTAAATTCTCCTTTTGATTTAATTCCTTATTAATCTTAGAGTCACAAAAATGAAAATTTTTAAAATTTTTAGTTCTTTATTTTTTTTTTAGTTTTAAAATAAATAAATAAAATAAATAAAAAAATGGAAATCAAAATCAATTAAAAATGTAAAACAAAAAAAATGAAATCGAAATTTGTTATGAGATGAACCTAAACCTAACTCATACAATAAAAAACAAGAGGAACATAGTCGAAACTATTTTTTTGTGTATGCAGGACTAGCGGCAGAGAGAGGAGAGACGACAGTGAGGAGAGCGACTGCGGATTTGAAGTTGCAGTGGGTAGGGGACAGCAAGGAAGGGAGATTCTAGAGAGCAGGAAGCTCGGGTAAGTTGATGAGAGTCGATGGTAGATGGAGTAGCATTGGAGAAAGCCATGACAACAATGAGGGCTCGGCTTTAGGCATCAGCGAGGAAGGGGGCACACAGAAAGAGGGAAAAATGAAAATGTGTGGAGGGATAAGGAGGAAAAGGAAGCTGAGGAGATTCGATTCACGTGCAAGGGGAAAACAAAGATGACGGCGGGTAGAGAAGGATGGAAAGTTCAGTGAGCAAAAATGGTTTTGGGGCAAGGAGATAAGGTGGCATTTGGAGGAAGCTACAAGGAAACTTGGGCAGAAAAATAAATTTCAATTTTTTTCCTAAAGAAGATAAAACGTAGCCAAAATATACAAGCCACAAAAGGGATTAATCACTTAGATTTTAAAAAAAAATTGAATTAGAAATTTTTACCCAAAGATTTGATGATTTAACAGAAAATTTAGATGAAAACCTAGATCTAAATTTTTTAAAACCTTAGGACTGTAAAAAAATTTAGTAATATCCCTTCAAAGTGATATTGAGGCCAGATCTTACCCTCCATGACCTAGATCTGGCTTCAAACAGGAAATCTCCTTCAAATTTGTACCTATAATGACAAAAACAAAACACCCATAAACGATATATAAAATGATGAAATTAAAAATTGCAAAAACCCAGTTAAATAATTACAATAATTACAAGTTGAAGGCTCCAAGTGGCTAGATCTGTCATTATGCCACACAAAAAAAATGATTTTTTTCAAAAGGAGGTGCTAACTTGAAACCCTCATGCATCACAAAACAAAAATCTTATGATCAGCACGGAGCTAATTTTGTCGAGCTCTTCAGGAAACACAGATCAGGAGTTGGTTGGTCCAACTGAAAACTCCCCCTAACGCCCAATAATCTATCTCAAGATTTCCCTGCAAAACTCGATCCAACCATTAAAAATAGAGTAAGAAAATAATAATAAAACTTAGACAAATAGAGATACCTACTATTACATTCAAAATTTAAATTATTATTCGAACCCCAGCAACTGAGCAAGATACATGTACTCAAATCACTCTTCAGAAGCTATCATCAATGGCTTTGGAAAAAAGTATGCATGAAATAAAACATCTTAAAGTATTTCCATGAAGAATAACACAAGCAAATTTAACCCCAAAGGCTTTCTTTATTATCTAGAAAAAGATTATACTAGAGCTTCTTGCTAAGCACACAACTAAAAGATCGGATGGAGCGACTCACAAATGACCTCCTATTTAAAGATAAATCCTCCAACGACTATTTTTAGTGATCCTTGTCAAAGTAATCTCAACCGTTGATGAATATCAAAAATTTCTTTTAATCACACCCGTCGAAATATTTATTTTTTGAGGAAATTCGAAATTTTCATTTATATGCATTTTAATTAACTCAAAAAATAAATTTTTGAGTTAATTTCCCCAAAATTTGACTTTGGCTTAACCCTAGGGATCAAAGGTTTAAAAATTATCAAAATAATTAATTTACCTTAGTCTTAGATCCCTTAAAATTAAATTTTTTAGGATCGACGAATTTTTCCTTTGGAGAATTTAAATTTACCTAGGACCTAGAATTAATTAGATTTCTGGCTTAGGATTTTAATTAGTTTTGGGCCAAAAAAATTAATTAATTAACTTATGAGGAGATAAATTATTTTTCCAGCCCTCAAGACACTTTACATCATGATTTTCATATTTTTTACATCATAAGGGGGAAAACCCATTTGTAATAGATCCTCACAGATTACCCATTTTTGCAACACAAATATAATATAGCAGACTAGGTAATTTGTAATAAAATAATCTAACCAAATAGTTAGGATTATTCCCAAATTACTTTTACATAGATTCGATCTAAAACACTAGGACTCACCTAAGATCCTAGCGACAAAATCCATTCTAGCTTTGGGGTAACACTGAAAAGAAAAAATTTGACGATTATTCGAAAATTAATCAATGAGACGAAAAAACTCCTAGAATGGAGATCATCACTAGAAATGTAGGTTTACCCAAGTCATTACATACATGACACAGGTTTGCTAAGATTAGTTACATTATACACATGCAGAACGGGTTTACATAACATCTTGGAAGACAGGTTGATGATGATAGCTAGACAGCACAGACACATTGATCAGGCACTATCCCTTTTGTGGAAAAAAAGGGGTTGTATTGCTATGGTTCGTTGACATGTAGTGGTCAAAAGGTCTCTTACCCTACTATTTAAATTCAAGAGAGAATACTTAGAAAAATTTAAATAGGGAGGTGGGATTTTATCCCAACACCTTCTTCACACTTATTTTTGTTTACTCTACTTCGCACTTCTTCTTGATCAAATGCTTGTCGAGTTGATTTTTTCTAAGTGAGGCCGAGTGTGGCTTATATATACACCTTTCCTCATGTCATTTAGGCTGACTTTATCACTTGCGATTAGGCCAAATTCTTCTAGCAGTTTCTTCCATCGTTGAAGGCCGACTTAAAGGGGATATGTCACAAGGTCCTGGAGGATATTTCAAATAGACAAATTTGACCTTTTACAAAGTGTAACATGACTTCATTACATGACAATGACTCTATCTCTTTATGACTAGATAAAAAATAGATCCTAAAGACTCTCAATGGGAGTCTTGACTCAAAAATAAAATATCTTGCTCATGAAACCCATGACGCAAGTCAATACAATAATTTATTTTTCTTCTTTGCATCTCATTACATAAAATCATAAGTACATAGCAAGGCCTTGACTAACAACTCCTTATCTCCACAAGCTCTAAGCTCAATGTTGGCAAGACCAATGATTTATAGACACCCTCATTATTGTATCTCTCGAAACATCCTTTCCCTGGTACTCAAGGTGTGTTCCATGAGGACTATTCTTATCTTAGACTCCCCATCCCTCAAAGAATGTCTATCCTCCATGACTCTCTTTATGTTAGATGCCCTGTCTCATCCTCAATGAGAATCGGATGCTAAATGATTACCCAATCCTCCATTCTATCTTTCCAAGTGAAGACCAGAATGAAATGTTTATCTCTCCCTCTCAAATAGAGAGGACATATTCCAATAAAGTAATGTACTCATTCCTACCAAAAAGAAATGTACTAAGCTCCCTCTTGGCTTAGGAATTTCCAAGTTTCTTCCAAGTAAGAAACTTCTTTTCCAAGCTCCCTCTTAACTAGGGACTTACAGCAGCTCCTCATGTGGAACAACCAGCTACCTGAAGAACTCCTCTCTTTCTTCGATGTCATCAATTTCTTTTGTCATGGAGTCTTCATCTTTTGGGTCTCCTTCATAGGGCACATACCATCCATCACTTTCATCCATGAGTTAGTCATGTCTTCATTTCATCAGAAAGTGATCAGATTCCCATTTGGATTTGCTTCATGTCATTCTTCCCTCATACCATATTTTCAAGAAGGATCCTACATCCCTCAATATGGCCCTCTTGGAAGTCATCCATAGATCATCTCGTTGGCATTCCTACATAAGCCCATCCAGATATTAGTTCAATAATAAATGAACACTTAAATCAAACATTACCTTTGTGATGGTCTTTCATCATGACATCTTCTTGTAGGTATCAACATTCTGCATGCAGATTGACACATCTCCTACATATATCCATTGTCAAGGGTCTCTATCTTTTTCTGATTTTTATCAGGGTCTTTGTATCTTCCTAGGAGATATTCTAGTCAAATATTCTTAGACTTCAGATGTTGAATGCCTTCTACCTTTGTTGCATATTATCACAATCTCTTCCTATTTTTTTTGTAGGTTTTAACCCCGTACAGAAATTACCTGCATACGAATTCTAAATCACAGAAAAATAAACAATGCGAGAGCATAACACATAAAACACATATACACAGAGATTTCCCACTATATCCCAAAACCGGGACTACCAGCTTGATTTTTCATTATGTTCCTTTCAATGTTACAATACATATTTATACATGCCGAAGCATCCAATACCATGGACTGAAAACCATCGCATCCAAAACCATGGACCGAAAACCATCGCATCCAAAAAACATGTGCAAAAATCATGCACAAAACCATAGGTGGGTCCGCCCAACCTAACATAGGTTCCAAAACCAAAATTTCCCGAGGCGCTGCCCCGGACCCCATAAAGTGGGGTTACGGGTACCCCTCAAACCCCCTCTTAACTATGTGGAAATAATATAACACAACCCAACAGTAGTTAGAATGGACCAGCTTAATATGAAAATGAGGATAAAGGATGCAAGGGCCAACATGATATCACCATCCAATCATCCATGCTTGAGGTTCAAATCATGAGAAGCAAAGAGGTTTAGCAGTCCCAGTCCTTAGATTACTTGTGCTCCCATCCATTCCTATCATAGATCATACTATGGTTGAGTGTAAAGGTTGTTTGAGGGCTTACTCAGAGCTAACTTTAACTTGGTTAAGAGTGTGTCCTTAGTTAATTATGAATAATATGATTGCATAAGTGACACAAAATTTTTCCATTGGGTTGTTGTCTAGCAGAAACTTGGAGCAGTAGTACCATGACCCAGGTTCAAACATAGGTTGACATGTTCCACGAATAGGAGCCTCTTGGCATAGTGGCTAGAAACATTCTATAAGCCAATAATGGCAACCTCTCCTCAGTTGGAAATAATAGAGGAGAGAATACATTGTAACAGCATAAAAAAAAATAAAACAAAGAAGTGACGTGAAGCATTCCAGTGTTAAAGAAAGAAAGATATGCTCATTGCTTCATTTGTTATCGACATCTTGAGAGTTGGCAGTTTCCTTCAAGGAGATGCCCATTCGAAAAAAAGGTTTTGGTATTCTATAAAATCCTCTCTATACCTCTCTTTCCTTCATTTACAAAGGTTCTTGTGAGCAAGGTTCCCCATTTTCTATTATTAAACTTAGTTGAATATTCTGTATTTTTCTCTTGGTCCTGTGTCTTATGCATCATCTTAAGGAAATTATCTTCTTTGATGATAAATGATATGCCTTTATGTCATAGTATTTCCTCTTAATAATATTGATATGCATTGAAGTTCAATAAATGTGGTTAAATGACAATTAATTTCATCATTCCATCATTCCATCACTCTATTAACTCTTTTTGAAAATAATCTCGCAAAAAGAAATGTATAGTAACTTACCGAGGAAACAAAAGAATGGGCCACAACATTCGATGATCTAACAAGCTTAGACTACATCCATGTTTTTCTAACAGCGATCTAGTCTGCAAAGTGGTTGCCTGTGGAGATTATCCCAATGAAAATATCCATGGGGCCTTTTAGCAAAGGTGGAGCTCTCCATTTTTCTGACATGTCTAGAAGTCATTGAGGTGAAAAGCTTGTATGTGAGACATGCAAGGAAGAAACAAAAAATGTGTTCAGATCAATGTCACCATTTACAAAGAATCTAGTGGAATCTTTAAGCACAAATCCCTATTCCAACCGCGTATATAGTTAGTGCATACATTAATTTATACTAATGCCATAAAGTTTCTTGAATCTGAAAAAATTACTATGCAGCACGGGCTTAACATGGACAAGAATGTGGAGATGATATAAAAGAAAATATTGTACTCTAAAGAGTTCTTGAAATCACTTTTTGATAAGGAAAAGAGGTCACATTCCTCCGGTCCACATTCCCATGATAACCTTCCAAACTAGCACTTAATGTAAGAACAAATAGTTTTCCCTCCACAAATGGATATGGCCAATCAATTGATGACGACTTCTTTGCAAGCCCCATCAAACGATTCAACCACCATGTAGCCTTTTCTTATTTCCTATCATCATTATCAGTAAGCCACTTTTCACATTTGGGAAGTCTGTCAACAGTCAAAATGCACAGAATTGGTCAAATACAACCTCCAAATCCTAGTCGAATTTTGTTTGGCGTCAAGTTTAAGCTACATATCAATGGTAAATACAAAACTAAAAGGAATATTTCCCACACAAATAGTTTCAAGCATGATTTCTTAAAATATTAGGCCATGCATCTTTTCTTTGTTGACTGTGTAGGGTTATGAATGATAGGTGAAACAAAATTGATCTCAAAGGCATGAATAAATTGAATTCACTCAAATCTTCTCTATGCATTTATTGTATCCCAATACTCTGTGGTCTTAACATTAAAGCTCTTAGAGGGAATTGGGGTACACTAGTTCCTCCTCTAGAATGATATGATACCCAAATCCTTCCTGGACATAATTATACCTTTGGAATTATGCAACATGGTAGACATGCTATCATCCCTAGAAGCTAGGTGTATAGAGATTAAATTTATAGTTTAAGATTGGATAAGCTTGAATTGTTGTCTCTTTTAATTTTATGAATTTTTAAAGGGTTTTTGAATAATCCAGTTGAAAACCTAATTAATTCATAGATCATATAGAAGGCACACTGATAACTTTAGAAGAGTCAACGCCAATGCAACAGTGAAGCAATGAATCACATAAGGTCCCAGACCCACAAACAGTAATTCCCAACACAATTTGTCCATTTATACCTCCAACTTAGTGGATAGAAAGAGATATTAGCCTTCCTTCGCTATAATACATGTCATATACAATTGTCACATTAGTAACCTTGTGATTTTGAATTTTCTTTAAGTGTTCATTCATGAGCTTAAGTCTATTTTCCCAATTTTCAAACTACATTCTAGAATTGTAATATTGTGCATTGATTAGTTTGGCAGAGAGTCAAAATTTACAGATGGAAGTGTCTATTGTGACAACAGACTATCAACTAGGGAAAGAGGAGAATTCTTTGAACGCAGGTCTCAAATTCCATCCGCAACAACAACACATTTGAAATAGCCATTAATAACCAAGCAGACTATCATTTGGATTTCATGATTCAAGCATCGCAAAGATTATCTAGGATAAAGAGAAAAATTGGTTCGTTTTCACAATCTTACAGCTAACAATATGCATTGGTTGCTACAAACAAATGGATTTCCATTTTAAAATTACTTCAATTTACTAAAACTTAAAACAAGACTTTACATTGATTTTTGTGTCATGAAATTTCTCATATTATATCCTTCCATAATTAATTCACATGCAAAAAATCATTTGATTTCCAATATGAAAATCCAGTGACCTAAAATTCTGTATAAACCAAAAATGGGTCCATATCAAAACCAAGTAAGATTTTATCATTGCATCTCTAAACAAGAGATAAACCCAATTGCATAAACGAATATGCAAACTTTAGGGTCTCCTATCCTATATAACTCAACGATGGAAACATACCAAATCCCATTGAACTTTTCTTGTTGTATACTCATGTTGAGCATATAAACATGCAAATATGTGTGATGATTCATGGCAAGAGGAATTACAGGGTGAAAATGCCCTCAGATGAAGACTATATATAACATGAAATTAAAACAATGGTTGTCTTGGAAATATAAGGATGACCATATCACATGTAAAGACAAACCAACACCCTGACAATTCTCTCTCTCTACCTCGTCCCACTTCAGCATTCACTCATGACATATCAACATGATCAAATAAAAAGGAAATTTTGATTTAAAAACAGAAAATATCATCGGATGATCAATAAGTGCAACTTTTTAACTTCAAAATATCATGTTGAGAGAACAATGTGTGATCAAAATAAAGGTTATAAGCCATGCAAAAATAGGGAAACCAATGACTTCAACTAAATAGTTGTTATACAATTCGTCCGACTCTAAATGTCCTTTACCAAGAATACCTTATTGCGAGTTGAGGAAGGTTATAAAAATGGCGATACAAGAACTCTGTATAATGCATTAGCTTCTGTGTATGCAAATATTATGTATAATATTCATATATTTGAGTACTCAAACAATTGACGCATGAGGTTCACAAAGATAAAAAAAAGGTTTAAAGAACCCTCTTTGGCAACCAGTCGGAGTTTCTCCATAGGTTCCGAGAAAAGAGAGAGCGCGAGTTGCATTTAAACCTCTTTATTCCATTTTCTGACCCATCTTAACTGGTGCATCAATGGCGGCCTCTAGGGTTTTGGCAGAATTATCGTGAATAAAGTCCACCAAACCCGCTTTGAAGGCCATGGGAGTAGAGTACTTGCACCCGCCCAACACAATTTTCGTCAAGTAATGGGAATCAACCTTGCTCCTGATGATGATGATGGACATGCCGCTGGGAGGAAAATTGATGGTAACTTCAATTCCGTGAAGGTTGTGACAAGTTGCAGGAATTTGAACATGAACCCTCTTTGGCAACTAGTCGTAGTTTCCCCATAGGTTCTGAGAAAAGAGAGAGCCCGAGTTGATAAAAATCTTTATTCCATTTTTTCTAACCCATCTTAATCGTTGCATCAATGGCGACCTCTAGGGTTTCAGCAGAATTATCGTGAACAGAGTCCACGAGTCCCGCTTTGAAGGCCATGGAAGCAGAGTACTTCCGTCAGCCCAACACAATTTTCGGCAAGTAACGGGATTCAACCTTGGTCCTGATGATGGACAGCCGTTGGAAGGAATTGTTGAAATTGTAATTTCAACTGCAGTTCTTACCTTGCGATGCGATGAGATCGCAGATCGCAAATCGCATATATGTTTGGAGCTTCCGTTGCGTTCACTTGACTTCTGCGATTGCGATGGTGCGATGCGATCCCATCGCAAATCACAAATCGCACCAATTTAATAGTGTTCCATTTTTTCCTCCCGAAAATTGTGATTATGCGATGCGATCCAATTGAATTCAATGGTTGAAGTACAGGCCTGCAGCAAATAAATTTGACGTGAAGTAAAAGTTTCCTTACCGCCAGTTTTGTCAGTAAAACAGTAAATGTAATTTACTGTGGGTTGGTAAGTTTTGGTGAAGCTTTTAATTTTGTTTCAGCGGGAGTATGGGCACAAGTAAAGGTTGGTAAAAACATTTAATTTTATTGTTTTTTATTTTCAAGGGAGTATGACATGTAAAACCATATATATATTCCTGTGTTTGCTTTTCTTATGTTAGAGATGTGTGTGTAGCAGTGTGAAGCAAAGTGATAAGAGTGTGCAGAAGCGCAGCAGCGCAAGAGTATGAGATGTGTAGAACACAGCAGCGCGTATGAAAAGATACAAAATAGTGTAAATGTAATGTAAGTGAGAAAAAGGCACAACAGTGCGAAGTAAAAGAAGAAGAGCATGCAGTAGCAGTGTATGTAATTTTTGTTTTTATAGCAGTGAATGTAAATGAGAAATTTACACAGAGCAGTGTAAATTCTTTCAAAAGGAGATAGAGTAATCTTTTTTGAAATTCTTGGTGAATCCCTCTGAAAAAGAGGATGAATTTTGTATCAATTTTATTAATGGATAGAAATCCTTGGTGTGTGAAAACTCTGTTTGTTGCTCATAAATTTTAATTTGTTTCCGCTGTGTTAAAGATCCTGTGGAGAAAAACAGAGCATTGTCTTTGTGTGTGAGTTCTATTGTTTTTGGGATTTTACCAGAAAAATTCCCAACATTGGTATCAGAGCAGGTTCAAGCTCTTTGAAGACATTCAAAGAAGCTGAAAAAAAAAAATTTGCTGAAGCAACTTCTCGAGCAGCGTGAAGACTCAGTGAAAAGAATCCAGGTATTTCTCAGACCAGTTTTTTGTGTTACTGCTGAAAGAACAGTTAGTATTTTAAATACACAATCAAGTATTTAAAGCATAGTTAAAAAAATGCAAGGAATGGCTAGCACAAGCACTAGTATGGGTTTGTTTAACCCTCAGTTCCCACAGTTCAATGGGAAAAACTATGACTATTGGGCAATAACCATGAAAGCCCTGTTTGCCTGTCAAGATTTATGGGAAATAGTTCAAGATGGTTTTGAAGAACCAGCAGACGAAAATGAGTTTAATAGATTAACTCAGGCAGAGAAAGACCTATTGAAGAGAAATAGGAAAAATGACTCAAAAGCCCTTGTATTTTTGTATCAAGCAATGGACAAGAGTGTGTTTCCAAGGATAGCAGCAGCTAAGACATCCAAATAAGCATGGAAAACTCTCAAGACAACTTATCAAGGCATGGAGAAAGTGAAAACAGCAAAACTACAGTTGCTGAGGAGAGATTTTTAAAATCTTTGCATGAAGGAGTCAGATAACATTGACTCATTCTTCACACATGTGATTGGTTTGGTCACACAAATGAGGACTCATGGAGAAATTCTTGAAGAAAGGAGGATTGTGGAGAAAATATTGAGGGTCCTACCCTCAAAGTTTGATGTGATTGTCACCACCATAGAAGAGACAAAGGATCTCTCAAACTTTTCAGTTGATGAACTTCATGTATCACTGATAACTCATGAGCAGAGGTTGAGTAGAAATGAAAACTCATCTCTAGAGCAAGCCTTCAAGACCTAGATGTCCTTTGGAAGAGGAAGAGGTCAAGGCAGAGGAAACAAAAGAGGAAGAGGTAGAAGCCAGAACAGAGGTGGAAGGAACAATCCAGCAAATGCTCAAGGAAGTGGCAGCAATCCAAATCAGAACTAAGGCCAAGGCAGCAGCCAACAAATTGGATAATATCATGCTCAAGGACAAAGGTATGAAAAATCCAGTGTCCAATGTTATTACTGTAAAAAATATGGGCACTATGCCAATGAATGTAAGAAGAAACAGCATGATATGAATAATAGTTCTAGTGCAAATATCACTAGAGAAAATATCAGCCAAAATAATGTTTTGTTAGCTTGTAATATGGCTGAAACAAACAATGAAGATATATGGTTTCTAGATTCTGGTTGCAGAAACCATATGACATGAAACATAGCCTTGTTTTCTGCTTTAAATCGAAGTGTGAAGTCACAAGTCACACTTGGGACTGATAGTAAAATTTTTGTTATGGGTAAAGGAGAAGTTAAGATATTTACAAAGAAAGGAGAAAAGAAAACCATAGCAGATGTCTACTATGTCCCTTGAATGAGATGTAACCTCTTGAGTATTGGACAACTTGTCCATAAGGGGTACAATGTTTTCTTTAAGAATGATGTATGCACCATCATGGATATAGCACCCAGCAAAAGATGTATTGCTGAAGTGAAGATGACGAGGAACGGAATGTTCGCTCTCAGAATAAGAGCATATTTGAAAAACAAAGAAGTAATTGCAGCAGTCACCCAAGAGGCTCTCCAAAGTGTGCCAAAGGATGAAAATTGGTTATGGCACTTGAGATTTGGACATCTCAACTTTGGAGGTCTTAACTTGTTGAGCAGAAAAGGGATGGTAAGAGGATTACCATTGATAGAGAAATCAGACAGCCTTTGTGAAGGCTGCATTTTGGGAAAACAAAACAGAGAAAGTTTTCCATCAGGGAGAAGCATAAGGGCAAAATCACCCTTAGAGATTGTCCACTCAGATGTATGTGGACCAATGCAAACTCCATCACTAGTAGGAAGCCAATATTTCCTAACGTTTATTGATGATTTTACAAGAAAAACTTGGGTTTATTTCCTAAAGAACAAAAGTGAAGTGTTTGAAAAATTCCGAAACTTCAAACCACTTGTGGAAAATCAAAGCAGGCTGCATATTAAAGTTTTGAGAACTGACAGAGGAGGTGAGTATATCTCCAAATAATTACTATGGTTTTGTAGAGAAAATGGAATACACAAACAATTTACAGCAAGATACACCCCACAGCAAAATGGAGTTGCTGAAAGGAAGAACAGGACCATCATGGATATGGCAAGGAGCATGTTGAAGGCAAAGCATTTGCCAAATGATTATTGGGATGAAGCTGTAAATTGTGCAGCATATATTTTGAACATGTGTCCTACAAAAGTAGTGATGAATAAAGTGCTTGAAGAAGCATAGAGTGGGAGAAAGCAAGGAGTCAACCACATGAAATTTTTTGGATGTGTGGCTTATGCACACATTCCAGATCAGCTAAGGAGGAAGTTGGACAGCAAAGGGGAGAAATGTCTCTTTATTGGATACAGTGAGGAATCCAAAGCTTACAGGTTGTATATCCCATATACCAAGAAGTTTTTTGTGAGCAGAGATGTTCAATTCATTGAAGAGGAAGCTTGGGATGGAAGCATAGATAAAACGGTGAATGTTAAAAACTGTTTGCCTCATGATGAAGATGATGAAGAGGTGGCCGAAATGCATCCCCAAACGCCAGCACCAACACAAGGGAAACAAGCGACACCCTTGAGGAGAAATGAAAGTGCTTCTCCAAGCACACCACAAAGTGGAAGTTCAAGTGCACCTTCAAGCACTTGCACACCAAATGAAAGAGGTAAAAAGTTTAGAAATTTGAGTGACATTTATAATGAAGGAATGAATTCTTTATTTGCCTTGTATTGTCATGTTGATGATCATATTCATTTCGAAGATGCAATTAAAGATAAGAAATGGATAGAAGCTATGGATGAAGAGATGAATGCCATAGAAAGAAACAAGACATGGGATTTGGTTGAGCTCCCAAAAGGTAAAGAAGTCATTGGAGTTAAATGGGTCTATAAGACCAAGAGCAATGCTGAGGGCAAAATTGAAAGACACAAGGCAAGGCTGGTTGTCAAGGGGTACAAGCAGCAGTATGGGAGAGATTATGAGAAAACTTTCGCTCCGGTTGCAAGAATGGAAACCGTGAGAGCAGTGTTGTCCATAACAGCACAAAACAAGTGGAAAGTTTACCAAATGGACGTGAAGTGAGCATTCCTAAATGGAGTGTTAAAGGAAGAGGTCTACATTGAGCAGCCTCTAGGCTATGAGAAGAAAGGCCAAGAGCACAAAGTGTGCAAATTGAAGAAAGCTCTTTATGGGCTGAAGCAAACGCCAAGAGCGTGGTACAGTAGGATAGATTCCTATCTACTGGAAAATGAATTTGCAAAGTGTGAGGGAGAACCCACAGTCTACATCAAAGAAAAGGATGGTAAATTGCTAATTGTTGTGTTATATGTTGATGACGTGATTTTTACAGGTAATGATGACTACCTCATTAAAAATTTCAAATCAGTCATGAAAGAAGAATTTGAGATGACTGACATGGGTTTGCTGAGATACTTCTTAGGAATAGAAGTAGATCAAAATGAAAATGGGATTTTTATCTCACAGGCAAAGTATGTAAATGAAGTGTTGGGCAGATTTAATATGCAAGACAGCAAGGCGGCAGTCACTCCCACAGTAATGGGATTAAAACTCAGCAAAGAGGACAACAGCAAGGATTTTGATCCTAGCTTGTATAAGAGCATAGTTGGTAGCCTCATGTATTTAACTGCAACTAGGCCGGATATAATGTTTGTTGTTAGTTTAATTTCCAGATTCATGGAGAGGCCAAAAGAAGCACATTGGCAAGCAGCAAAAAGAATTCTGAGGTATGTTAAAGGTACAAAAAGTTTTGGCATTTTATATACTTCTTCAGAAAGTTCAGATTTAGTTGGCTACACCGATAGCGATTGGGCAGGAAGTGTGGATGATCGGAAAAGCACATCCGGTTATCTCTTTCACATGGGTTCAGGAGCCATTTCATGGGCTTCTAAGAAACATCCCATTGTGGCGTTGTCTGCAGCAGAGGCAGAATACGTGGCAGCTACAGCAGCAGCATGTCAAGTAGTTTGGATGAGAAGGATGTTAAGGAGCCTATGCCAAGAGCAGGCAAAAGCAACAATTATTTTTTGTGACAATAGCTCTGCTATTTCCCTGTCCAAGAATTCAGTGTCTCATAAGAGAACGAAACACATCGACACAAGGTTTCATTATATCAGAGAATTGGTAAGCAATGGAGAAATTCTCTTACAACATTGCAGCACTCAGGAACAGGTCGCGGACATTCTGACCAAGCCATTGGATCAGAAAAGCTTTGAGTTTTTAAGGAAGCGTCTGGGTATGGTTAATAACCCAACAGTTGAAATTAAAGGGGAGTGTTGAAATTGTAATTTCAACTGCAGTTCTTACCTTGCGATGCGATGAGATCGCAGATCGCAAATCGCATATATGTTTGGAGCTTCCATTGTGTTCACTTTACTTCTGCGATTGCGATGGTGCGATGCGATCCCATCGCAAATCGCACCAATTTAATAGTGTTCCATTTTTTCCTCCCGAAAATTGTGATTGTGCGATGCGATCCAATTGAAGTCAACGGTTGAAGTACAGGCCTGCAGCAAATAAATTTGACGTGAAGTAAAAGTTTCTTTACCGCCAGTTTTGTCAGTAAAACAGTAAATGTAATTTACTGTGGGTTGGTAAGTTTTAGTGAAGTTTTTAATTTTGTTTCAGCAAGAGTATGGGCACAAGTAAAGGTTGGTAAAAACATTTAATTTTATTGTTTTTTATTTTCATGGGAATATGACATGTAAAACCATATATATATTCCTGTGTTTGCTTTTCTTATGTTACACACACATCAGTGCGAAGCAAAGTGATAAGAGTGTGCAGAAGCGGAGCGCAAGAGTATGAGATGTGTAGAACGCAGCGTATGAAAAGATACACAACAGTGTAAATGTAATGTAAGTGAGAAAAAGACAGAGCAGTGCATAGTAAAAGAAGAAGAGCATGCAGAAGCAGTGTATGTAATTTTTGTTTTTACAGCAGTGAATGTAAATGAGAAATTTACACAGAGCAGTGTAAATTCTTTTAAAAGGAGACAGAGTAATCTCTTTTGAAATTCTTGGTGAATCCCTCTCAAAAAGAAGATGAATTTTGTATCAATTTTTATTAATGAATAGAAATCCTTGGTGTGTGAAAACTCTGTTTGTTGCTGATAAATTTTAATTTGTTTTCACTGTGTTAAAGATCCTGTGGAGAAAAACAGAGCATTGTCTTTATGTGTGAATTCTGTTGTTTTTCGGATTTTAACAGAAAAATTTCCAACAGTAATCACGTAACCCACGACGACCTCGCTCATATAGAGAAACCATTTCTCATGAATCTGTAGATATAGGCTAATGCGAAAATGAATCCCCGTGCAGAAACATGCTCACAGACGGCTACATTTGATAGTAACTTCAATTCCATGATAGTTGTGAAGAGCTATTTGAGGCCGAGAATCTCAAATCGATGCTCTCTGCTGGAGCTTTCGGTATTGTGCGATGCAAATGTGCCCCTTATCATTATCTCGAGCCGAGGAAGCTCATTACAAACTGTTTCAATTTACTAGCAGAAGATTCTTTGATCGTCTAAGATAAGATCGTTTGATAGACTAAAATAAGATCCTAGCTCATTACAAACTGTTTCAATTTACTAGCAGAAGATTCTTTGATCGTCTAAGATAAGATCGTTTGATAGACTAAAATAAGATCCTACGATGCAGACGGATACACCGTGGCAGCGAGAGGAAGACTTGTTTGAAAAAAATAAAAACTCACAACATAATTATGTTTGATTGCTATTTACCCATCATTAATTTATATAGCTTTGCTGTTATAGTCCCTGAATATGTGTATGCCCATTCAAATTAAAAAGAAGAGGAGTGCCGCTTACTCGCGGAGAATCTATATAAATATATTCTTTAACCGTAGTGAAATTAAAAACTTTCAAGAGAGCTTATTTTCACAGTTAGATGTTAAAATATAACTCGTTTAAAACTTATGTGATAATTATTACGGATTAAGAAATTGGTTCGATAAATGGTTGATTCGAGTTAAAAGATCCTTGAAATATGCATGCTCCCTGTGGCGCGTCACGGTGATAAAGCTCCCTGTGGTGTGTCACTCGCGGTGATATTTATCATATACAAACATTTTGAAGGTTGTTTTAATGGTATTCGAAGAGTGTAATCAAATTCCTACGAAGGCGTGTATTTAAATATTAAATGTCTAACAGTTTGACCAGACGTGTAAAAGATGAGGCGAAAAGATCCAGAGAAAATACACAAATAATTAAAACAAGGCCTGAAGTAAAAGGGGTTTCCACGTCGGCCTTCATACTTCAAGATGAGTTTAGAGGTGACATTATACACGGCTCAATGCTCTCACAGACCGGAAGTAAAGCGACTTTCTCGGCCTTTAAGCGTTTTTTTAAACTTACAAACGTTGCAAAGTTTACAATCCTTTTTGGAGGGCGCTCACACGCTCCACACGTCAAAACTTGACATCCACTACTTACAAATTCTTCTTACCATGGTGATTCCAAATCATTCTGAATAACTCTGATGTACATTCAATGCCAAATATCGTCCTCCCACAGAGATTCATAGAAAACCCCTGTAGTCTCGGCATAATCATATTGCACAGCATTCAGATACATAATATCGGCATCTCCGCACACATCCGGAATAAAATTGTGTACAAAGAAACCAAGCTCTCCGCACACATCGCTGTAATACGGGAAGTCTCCCATATCAAACGTCATGGAGGCCGCTTCAGAATCCCCGTCTGCTGTTAATTCGCCTTGCTTATTTGAACCCATATCTTCAGTATTGCTCTCTTCGTCGGTGAACTCGATATTATTATCTGTTTGTGCTTTCAACCCAATTTTATCTTCTACAGAATTTATAACCACGTTCAGCCTCATCTCGCCCTCGACATTATTCAGAACAGTATGGTTATCTTCTGGATCGGTGTTGATGTTATCCATACTATCGATCTTGTTGAGCAAGGCCATGATATTACAGTCGTACCCCAACGTTCCGCTATTAGTTCGTTTCGCGTCTGGAGAAGCCAATCCGCTATTCAAATAAATATTCATATCTGCCTCGCTTATTGTGAGCAATTTGAGAGAATGCAGCCATCTCTGCTATCAAATGGTGTATATAAAACGTAGTCAATACAACAATACAGATTCTTGTTTGTATTAGTGATCCTTGTTCCTATGGGCTTTCAGAGTTAATGCGAATAACGTATTACTAAAATTTTCAACAACGCAGCAATCATGATGACCCCCACTCGTTGTTCACAATATATATAGACATATGTGGCAGTTGATAGATCACGAGAAACACGATTGTACGTGTTGTTTTTAAAAGCCTTTTGCTTTTGTAAACTTCGTTGACAAGGCAAACCATGTTAAAATTATAATTTCACTGCCCGCGCACGGGTCAGCAGTCAACGGCTCAGAAAACCACCACATCAAATCTAAACCGCCAGTATCATATCGCACCACCTTTCTGCCTGAAGTGGTTTCCGGACATGGTGGTCCGATACTGACAACTGACAACTGTGATGCTGGCATGACATAAGCACCTGACACTTTTCGGAAGGTATTTGTCACCCATCTCACCTCTTCCGATATCGTTTACACCCGTTGATTTACCTCCAGCAATTACCGTTGTTGATTTAACAAAGCTGCACGATGGTTTAAAGTACTGTCAGAAAAGTCTTCCGATATCCATCCTCCGCCGTGGGATTAAAGGCAAGTTTGTCCGCCGTTTGATCTCCGGGAAAGTACTGTGCTGTTTTAACCTGTTCAAAGTACATACGGGTCTGTAGAAATTAAATACACCATGGATCATAACCCATACGCTAAATTAATTCAATGTCATAATGTTTTGGTAGGGTTTTAATATTTCATACGGCGGAGTTAAAATAGGAGTATGGGCGTAAGTTTATTTTTATTGTTTTTTGATATATTTTTTTTAATACGGCGTTGACCTTTTGTAATGAAAAAAAACGCGGGCATAGTAAGGGCGATATGTAACTGCACATTGAAAAAAAAGTAATGTGTTGTGTGAGTTTTGCATACGGAGAAGTTGCATGTGTGTTCGCAGCAGCGAACGAAGAACAGGGGAACTCCGAAAAAGAACAGAGTAAATTTTGTATTGCAGGGGATGCACAGATGTGCAAAAATCTTTTGGTTTGAAATGTAAAAGAAAAATGCAGCACCAGTGAAAAGAATTATTTTTGTTTGTAATGTAAGAAATGTAAAGATTGCACAGCAGTGCAGGAGGAGAAGTAAATGAAACCAGTGGATAGTTTTCTTGAAAACCATGTATTGTTTCACAGCAGTGAAAAGGTAAATCTGTAACTCCCTGTAAATTTTGTTTTCACATAGCAGTGAATGTAAATGAAATATTTACACACAGTGGTGTAAAATTTCATAGGAGGCAGAGTAAGTTTTGTGTAAATGTTTTGGTGAATCTCTCTGAGTGAAAGAGGATGAATATGTAAGTTCTTTTGTTTAATGAATACAAATCATTTTAATGGTGGTGAAATACTCTGTGCTCTGTAATTTTTTTTTAAAAAGACTCCTCTGTGCAAAAATACCCTGGTGCAAAGGAAACAGAGCATAGCCTCTGTGTTTTTTATTTTGTGGTTTTGGTATTTTCCCATCACAAACAGAAAGAAAAATACCCAACAGTGGTATCAGAGCAGGCTTAGGCTCTTTGTAGGTGACAAAGAAGCTGAAGAGAGAAGTCTTTTGGTTGCAGCAGTCAGTGGTTTTTAAATATACAGTCAAGGATTTAGAAGC
>APFE031586196.1:94429-105219 GCA_000404065.3 Pinus taeda | reverse complement strand
GAAGGGGATGCCCCTGGGCCTCTGGTATTTTTGGGTGCTGGTTGTTCATGTTGTTCAGTGTGACCAGCTCTCCTCTTTCTTGCTTCAGCTACAATCCTTGGCTCAATGTTAGATGGAGTTTGACTCAGCTCATCATGCCTTCTCTTATTACCATCCGCCTCATCTTGCTCTCTTTGATATGCCCTCCTTACCAATGGATCTGCTATTTTTGTGCAACCTGAAATCCCCTGTCCTCCTCCATGCAATAGATGTGCCCTCACTCTTGGGTAGGAGCCCTTGTACGTATTATTGCAAAGATTGCATCGCCATTCCCATGAGCCACCACCTCCACATCTTTCAAGCTTCGTCACATGCCTCCAAAGGGGATAATATTCAACCCTTGGATTGGCCCTAGGGTTTGAACTTGCAGCTGCACTTTGGCTGGAAGCCATTGCTGCAAAAATAAATTTAAAAAACAGATCTATAAATAAAAAACGTATTTCATATTTCTGGCTGCATAAACCCTAGAAAAATTCAAGAAATAGTAAGAAAAAAGCCATAAAATGAATGTGACTTACCCAAATTAATTCTTTGTGGCTGAAACTATCCTAAAATGCCAGAAAAGAGGAGAAATATGGCTGTAGCTGAGCCAAATCTGCTGCAAAAATAAATAAAAAACGTATTTCATATTTCTGGCTGCATAAACCCTAGAAAAATTCAAGAAATAGTAAGAAAAAAGCCATAAAATGAATGTGGCTTACCCAAATTAATTCTTTGTGGCTGAAACTACCCTAAAATGCCAGAAAAGAGGAGAAATATGGCTGTAGCTGAGCCAAATCTGCTGCAAAAATAAATGAAAAACGTATTTCATATTTCTCGCTGCATAAACCCTAGAAAAATTGAAGAAATAGTAAGAAAAAAGCCTCAAAATGAATGTGGCTTACCCAAATTAATTTTGTGTGGCTGAAACTACCCCAAAATGCCAGAAAAGAGAAGAGAAATATGGCTGTAGCTGAGCCAAATCTGCTGCTGCTGAAATCTCTTTCTCTTGCTGCTGAAATCTCTTTCTCCTGCTGCTGAAATCCACTTTGTTGATGCTCAATGCTCAAAACACCCTAGCTGAAAGCCTGAAACAACTGCCAGCCTCCAAGAGAAACGACTTGCTGAATAGTGTGATGAGAGAATGAGACAAACCTCTCTTTTATAACTTCATAGAGGCTTCTAGAATAAACCCTAAACCCTAAGAAATATTAGAAAACAAATAAAATAAAAAAAAATTAAAAAAAAGTCCTTTTTTTTATGAAACGCAGGCTGTACGGCCGTGAAACGCGTTTCCGGCCGTACCCCCTGCGTTTCCGGCTCGGGAAACGAGGTGGTACAGCCGGAAATGCGTTTCACGGCCGTACCGTACGGGGAAACGAGTTTCGTTTCCGTTTCCGGCCGGAACTCACCCCCCCCCCTGTGTTTTCCTGCAACTTAGGTTTAGATGTATTGACAGTGAAATGTGTTCTGTTGTTTTAGTTGGACTAATGCAGGGGCATTACAAGTGTTACATCAACTTGCAATATATGTCAAATCAGTGTATTAGCACAATGAACCGATAACAATGGGAAGGTATCTAGTGTGGCAGTATAAAAGCAAACATATGAACGCTCCAAAGGTTGCATATAATAATGTTTGCAATTCTCCTAAAATAAAGACTAGTGGCAAATGATGTAAGTTTGAGTAGTTAAGGTTTGTTGCAGCATATGACCAGAAGTTCCTGGATTGATCCTTGAGCATAGTCTCAGTTGGTCCGACTTCCTGTGATCCTAAACCCATCAAGGAAAAAGTTGAGACAACTTACAACTGGGCATAAGTCGGATTGGTGGCATATAGGATTGTGCTCATGGGCACAAGTCAACAGCGAAAGCAGTGGCTATTATACAAGATTGTGTTGCAAGAGAAAATATAGTGCAGATTATTGTGATTGCGAGTTTGACCCACTACTGCTAGGGTTTAATTGTTTATGGGCATATGCCGTTGAATTGCTTAGTGGGCAGAGAGATTTTGTACTGTTGTTGATGATCTTGTGCTGATAGAGAGAACAAAGAGAGTTTGTATGATTTGACCCAACAATTGAGACAACTTAAGGCTGGGCAGAAAACAAACTGGTGGCACATCAGATTGTGTATGTGGACAATAGCTAGCAGTGATGTTAGCTTGCAGTATTGACAACAGTGATAGTAGAGGCATGGACAAGCAATATTGTAAGCAATAAGGTCTGGACAACAATCATAGCAGTGGTAGTATTATACAGTGAGCAAGTGTTGGGTAGAACTAAGGTTTGATAGAAGCTGTTTGGAGTTGATGAATGCCAAAGTTTTCAGTGCTTCTAACATGTTTGTTGGACAGGGTTGTATGACTATATGTTTGATGGCAGTTTGATGTAACTTGAGCAGAGGGTAACTAAGTTTTATTCAACTAGGGTTGCTATTGATGTATGTGATGAACAGAAGCAGATTTGATTGATAAGTGGAGGTCGTATTGCAGTTTGTTTTTGTATTGCTAACAAGCGCAGGTGGTACCAGGTTGAAAATTGTGAAATGTGGTCCACCGTGGTGGGTTGAAGGTTGGAGCCTTTGTTATGAATGAAATATTCATAAACATCAATTAATAAATAAACATTAAATAACAAATATTAATAATAATTAATTAATTAAATTAATTAATGTCCCATTAATTATGAAGGGACATTGGTTAAAAGATGCGACCTTCTATCTTCGTGGCCAGTCAATGCCTATATAGGCACATCGCCACGAAGAATTGAAACCACCATATTTTATCATTAATACATTTACCTACTTACTGTTCTACTCAAGTCTACACACAAATACTCTTATGGTGTACTAATGTTATGTTCTAGTGGTATTAGAGCCCATCGAATCCTTCTGCATGTGCTGGTTTCACTCACAATCCACACTCTGTCTGTTTTTCTGTTGTTGTCGCTGTCTGTCATCCACATACACCCTTGCCACTGCATCCCACACTCCTCCGCTCCGCTGAATCCATATACATCATACATCGTTGTTCTCTCTGCATTGCCACCATGCCACATCCCAACCCCTGCTATTGTCCTCACCCCAACCGCCGCGTCTGTGTGCAACAACCTCCGCTGCGAAGCCATCCGCACACTATCCCTGTCCACCTCGGTTCCTGTCTTGTCTTGACTGCGTGGGCACCGAACCAGAGACTGGTCACTGCTCTGACATGAAGTCCTGTTCGCTGGCCCACCCTCCCCGACACTTTAATTGCCGTTGTTAGTCAAACAACGTGATACACTTATCACGTCTCTCATCTGTCTTCTAATCTGTTTGTAACAATTCATAAAACTATATATATCCAATATAATTATATAGTTACTAATAACCATTTCGAATAGTAACTATATTAACACATTGGTTATAATATAATTATTTATATTATTTAATTAATTAATTAAAAAAATAAAAATTGAATATAATAATATTATCTATTATTATTATTATAAAAAAAAAATTGGGTCTGCTAGGAAAAAAAAATAAAGCCAAGATGGGGAGTAATAATGATGACAATTCAAAGAAATTTCAAGAAGAACTCGATAGAATGCACAATCACCTTGACAATGTCGAAAGAAAGCAAAATGAATTCAGAAAAAGCCAAGAAAAGTTAATTAGTTGTCAAGACCAAATGGCAGATGATATCAAAGAATTGAAGAGCATGATGAGCTAGTTTATGGGAGGAGTCAATCCACCCGTTAATCCCTTAAGCACTCGAGAGTCACCACAAAGTCCCAAGACTCCAGAAGGCGAAGCTTTTCCAAGTTCGAAGGAAGTCAGTGCTATACAAAATAGTGCATATACAGTTCCAAAGAAGTCAGTACTATACAGAATTTCTTGAAAGAAACTTCCACATAATTAAAAGAGAATTACCTAAGTATGATGGGAAGGACCATAATGGCACTATTGTGTGGATAAATAAAATGGACGCCATCTTCGGAGCAAACTCGCCAATAGGTGAACAAGAGAAGGTCATGATTGCATCCAACAACTTGGAAGCTGAAGTGTATGATTGGTTCATGTGGTGGTCCAACAGATGTGAAGCTCATGTGTTTAATTGGAAATATTTTGTGGAAGCTCTGCTTTAAAGGTTCCATGATGAAGAAGAAGACGATGTTTACGAAAGATTCGTTCACGTCAAACAAAAAGGAATTGTAAGTGAATACACCCATGAATGTGAAGTATTAGCTATAAGACAAAGAGGGTTTTCCGATGAAGAGCTACTAAAAATGTATAGATGTGGCCTTAAAGAGCATATTCGAGAAGAATTAAAACTATATAAACCCAAAACCATTGAAGAAGCTGGACATGCAACAATAATTATTGAGAGAAAATATAAGCTCAGAATGTCATCATTCAAGGAAGATGAAGACCAACAACAACACTCGAGAAAAAAAACTAACAAATGTATACAAATGGACATTAGGACATAGATGCCTTAACAAGAAATTATATACTTATGAAGTTGAGAAAGAATCAGATGCTTCAAGTAATGAGCTAGAAAAAAAGATAAAAAAAAAATATAATTGTCGCAAATGTGGAGAAAACTGGACACCAGGCCATAAATGTGAAGACGCATCCTAGTGATACTATAAAATAGTAGATGGGCAACAAATTGAAGTACAAGAACGTGATGAAGGAATCATTGTCACACACAGTGAAGATTAAGATTCTGAGGCACTGTTATTAGCTGCAATCTCATGTGACTGGAAAAACCTTGATGAAAATAGTAACTCTTCCAAAATATGTTCCACCACATCTTCGAAATAAGAGGCATTCTCCAAGAAGGAACATTAAGCTTACTACACCATCAACAAACACGAGGAGGGGACTATGTCCTAAATTCTTAAAGCTCAAGGGACTCATAAAAGGAAGAAATGTCAATATACTTATAGATTCTGTTAGTACCCACAATTGTATAATCGATCTTGCTAAATAACTTGATCTTTGTATATGCCCAATCAAGGACCTGACCATGTTTGTCGCTACCAGAAAAAAATTCAAGGAAATAGGAGAATGTCATAAAGTTTCAATCCAAATACAAGAACTGGATCTACAAACAAATCTATTTGCCCTACCACTCAAAGAAATGGATGTAGTTCTAGGTGCATAATAGTTGATACAACTAGGGAGCTATTCTACAAACCTTGAAGAACAATTCATGGAGTTTAACTAGCAAGGATGACATTATAAATTAAATGGTGTTAACACTCCTAGTTCCAAGGAAGGTACAACTACTCGTGAAGATTGCACCAGCCAATGAAAGGATGCCATTCCATAGTGACAATTTTCATCTAGAGGAAACCCTTCTTGTTGTGCTTTGAGGACAATGCATCTCTAAAGGGGTGGCAATGTTATGAATAAAATATTCATAACATCAATTAATAAATAAACATTAAATAATAAATATTAATAATAATTTATTAATTAATGTCTCATTAATTATGAAGGGACATTAGTCAAAAGATGCGACTTTCTATTTTCGTGGCCAGTCAATGCCTATATGGGCACACCGCCATGAAGAATTGTAACCACCATTTCATATATTATCAATAATACATTTACCTACTTACTTTTCTACTCAAGTCTACACACAAATACACACAAATACTCTTATGGCATACTGATGTTATGTTCCAGCCTTTAGGGCAAGTGGCAACTTGTTGAGTAGGGTGGCAGGGTGGTTCACGGAAGGAGAGTGGAGTCTCCTTCAGGTTGGAGCCTGAGAACACTTTAGGGTGGTAGTGTGGTGTAAGGCAGGAGAGTGGAGTCTTTTTAATGTTGGATCTTGAGAACACTTCAGGGTGGCAGGGTGGTGCTAGGATAGGTTAAAGCCTGTGCAGGGCGTTGGAGTGTCCTTCTAGTCAGAGCTGGTAAACAGGGTGCTGGAGCATCCTTTTGGTTGGAGCCTGTAAACTAGGGCGTTGGAGCATCCTTCTAGTTGGAGATAGTAAATAGTTTGTTGTAGCATCCTTTCAGTTGGAGCTGATAAATTAGGGGGTCGGTGCCTCCTTCCAATTATGGGTTGAGAATCTTGGAAGTTGGAGCTTCCCATTGATGTAATCTTCTGAAGACTTATATTAAGAAACATTCAGTGATTTTTCTCGTGGAAGGGTTTCTATCTAAAAATCTCATGTCTAGTGTCTTCATTGTTTTGCATTGTTGAATGGTGTTGTTAACTGTTTATGTTTAATGTGATTCCGATGATAATTAATGCTTTGTAAAATTATAATTTACTAATTGATAAGAAACACTGATTCACCCCCCTCAATATTTCCAATATAGAGTTGTCTTCGCTCTATAGTCTGGTGAGTAGAGTGAAAACTTCATTGAAACTTCTTGTCAAAATTGGTCAGACTCGGTTTCGATCAATAAATTTGCTTAGTTTTCCTGAGTTTTATCAAACTTTGCCAGCTTTCTTAAAGTTTTGCTGAGTTAATTCCTTGATTATTTTTAATGTGTATTTCGTGATTTTTCACTAACCTTAATTACCACTGAGTTTTCTTGAGTCCCTGAGTTGATTCTCCACTTTGGGTTTACCTAGTTGTCACTGAGTCTTAGTTAGTGTGACTTTGATATAGATAGATATGGTGTTGAAATTGGCAACTAGGGCCAAATTCCACTTGGGGCAGCTCCTTTGAAGAAGATAATTGTGACATTGAATTCCCTTTTCGAGAGGACCAAGATCGACCTAAAGATCACTAAATTTGGATAAGGAAAAATATATTTTTGGAAGTAAGCCCTTACATGGGTAATTTATCAAGGTCGGCTTGGGGTTAATTATCAAGTTGAACCCCTCTCCATTTTGTATAAATAGAGGTGTTGTTAAACCTCATTAGACACATCACATAGGCATCATCTGTGGCAGTCGCAGCACAAGGAGGACAGGGCCAAGATAGCGAAGGATTATTTAAGGCCTGTTTATGGGTTTTGGTAGGTCCAATGTTTAGCAAAGGCAAGCCAAGGCATATCTGGTTAGATTGGTGGATTGGTCGAGTGATATTCTCCCTGTTTTGATAGGCCGCAAGCCTTGAGGCAATTGCAGGAACATCACAGGCCTATTCTGGGTTAGTTTGAAGGGCTGTTAGACCTAACTCCCATAGCAACATCAAGGTACAGGCAGCGAGGGCAGGAAATATGAAGAAGGAGGCTAGCTGCAGTGATTGGAAGTACTGTTGAAGGAAATTGAATGGGCTGATGTGGAATATAATCAAGCCCTAATCTGGTTCCGGATCTGCAACTATTACATCATCACATTGACCAGGTTTGACTGCCCAGTATAGAACTGTTTTGGGTTCATTATAATCAGTAAAGAAGGCCGGACTAACTGGACTAGGATTGAGGTCCCTTTGAAGACATCCTTGTAGCTGCTTTGTCTTCTGTTGATCACTGGTTAGGGAAAAATTTGACTGCTATTATTTGAAGGCAGAATGAAAGATTTGCCTGGGATGTTTCTTGGTCATTAATTGTATTTTCTCTATCTCATTCTCTGCTGAACATTTGATATTAATAATAAGAAGATTTGATCAAGGGTTTTCCCATCTTGGGGTTTTTCCCTGGCTTGAGCCAATTCCTCTGTTCTCTTGTGTTGGCTTGTCTTCTGCATCTGTTATTTATGTTCTTTTTTCAATTACTGTCAATGAGAAAATAGTTTATGTGATTGCTAATGAAAGAAATGGAATTAAATTTGAGATCATATGGATCATTGAAGTAATTGACCTAAGCAAAGAACATGTTAACTTAAATTAACATATGGCTATCAGCTAGAGATTATTGGAGGCATCAATATTGAAAATTGCATTTTAACCTTAAAGCATTGCTTAGAATTTTGACTATGTATTATTTATGTCTATTTGTGTTAAAACTTCTTGAGATATTGAAGGTCTATTTCCTCATTTAGGTCAGTCTCAAGGCAACTCATCATGAACCTGTAGATAATAAGTTATTTATGTCTATTTCTATTCAGGCTTCTTGAAATATTAAACGTGTATTCCTCCATGTAGGTCACCCTTGAGGCTACTCACCATGGGCCTGTAGTTAGTAAGCCGGCAATGTTCGTTGAGATTGGTAAGCCCATGATTCCATATATAATCGTCTTTGAATGAGTATGTGCATGCAATTGAAAATATGTTGATGCAGTTACTTAATCGTTTTACATTTAAAGAGCTATTATATGAACTAGAGTTGAATTAAATTAAATAACCATTCGTTTACAAGGGAGGATATTTGAGCATTTTTATTATGCCAGTTTCATTATGTGGAAGATGTTGCTGATTTATTTGGTAATAGCTGATGTGGTAAGGATTGCTCCCCTATAGTATCCAAGTCCTAACTGGCTTTGTGCAAGGAATGGGTTACTTTCATGATTAATGGCTCTGGTTTGTGACCGTGGTTTACATTAATCCTTTTCAATCTTTCATCAAGTTACATCATATTACAATATATAAGCAGTGCATATGAGGAGAAGATTTTAATCAGGAATTATTTAATTATATATTTCAACATTAAATGTGACGATCGTATATTGATGAGCAGATAATGTAATATGACATCCGTAAAAAGCTAGTTGCTGCATTTCGTTTGACATGTACAATTTGTATGTCAATCTGTGCAGTTGACTGCTCTACATCCTTGAAAGTCAGTTGTGATGAGTTGATGACTTGATGCAAAACTGCATGTTCATGAATGATAAAAGCCATTAAATATACGATAGTGGATATTTCATTAAAATTGATGGTCCTGTGCCCCTAGCAGCTAGGCTATGTAGAAAAGCAATTTACAATTATACCAAAGTCCTTGGTGGAAAATCCCCAAGAGGTTGATTAATCAATTAAAACAGCCCTCATGACTAAGATCTTCTGTTGTTCTAATGCAAAGTAATTCAAAGCTCAGCATTTGATGCTTTCCTTTGTTCTTTATGTGAGTTGCCACAGTAGAGAACATTATGAGATAATTCTTGTTTAGAATGCATGAATAGTGGAAAATGATTACTTTTCTTCCTGCCTTCATCTTGCGTTTTTACTTGTTCCATACTCAATATCTTTTAGTTACACATTGGTACTATTGAATTCTAGCTCAACTTCTTGTTAGGATGTGTTATATTACCTAGTGTCAACTTATATGATGTAACTTATGATGTTAGCCTTAATGGCACCTTTGGGAGTTGTTTGAATTGTTATGGCATCATACTGATCCTCTTATGTGACCTCATGGGATGCCTTAGGAAGTTAGTTATATCAGCAAAAAATATTTTATTTTATTTTTAGTGGATGCGTCTAGAAGGTTAGTTGCATATAAATAGAGGGTTCATTTCTATTATTTCTAAAATAAGGAGATGAGAGAGTATGGGACACTAACATGGATATTATGATGTAAATGTGCTATTTTTCTATTGATGTTGCTAGAGTGCAGTGTTGAAATATGTAACTAGGTTCAGTCTTCATAATGACATATATAATCATGATTTTATGTATTTAATGAAAAGTGAAAAATAAATTTATTATTGTGAGTCTTGAGGCACGGGTTTCATGCTCAAGAAAATTTATTTTATAGGTCAAGCACCCATTGAGTGCTTCTAGGTTTGTCATAAAGTCATTGTCATGTATTAAAGACCCATTTGGGCATGTTACATATTGTAAAAGGAAATTAATTGAGTCAAATGACCTTCCAAGACCTCATTATGGCACAAAGATCAAGTCGGCCTACATGAAGAGACAAGTCGGCCTAAAGGAGCAATTCGACCCATTGAGAAGCCTATATAAAGAAAGACTTTGACCTCATTTGGAGGCACTTCACTCTCACACACAAGTTTGATCATAAGAACAAGAAGAAGTGCGAAGAAGAGGAAGACAAAGGAGGAAAAGTCGAGCTAGTTTGGATTTGTTTTTGGGTTACTTCTCTCCACATGTGCGAAGGAATTAGGGCATATGTTGCTGCAGTGAAGCCGTGTTGCAAAAGTGAAGTTAGGTCATCAAGCAGAGCTGTTTTGGACGTTGAGTTCTCTAGGAGAGAGAATCTACCCAAGTGAACAAGTCGAAGTTGTAGTTTCTGAGTAAGTCGAAGTCACTATCTCTGGGCAAGTTGAAGTTGCAGTTGCTGAGTAGGTCGAAGTTGCTTGAAGATGAAGAACTATTCAACGAGGAAGCATTGACTTGGTCTTGTAGGAGTTTTTGGTCAAAGGTCTAGGTCTTGGAATTCATCAATTGAAGATTCTATAAGAAGAATAATTCTCGTGGGTTTTCCTCTCGATTTGGAGAGGTTTTGGCCCTTGTTGATCGCCTATATCTTGTGCCCTATTGTCTCATTGTTCTTTATGTTTTGGTAGTAGGTTGATGATAGAGAACACTAATTATAATAAAGAAAAAGAAGAAGCAAATCAAGAAAAATAAAAACACATCACAAGCAATTATCAATAAGAAGAGAAATCTCCTACACTTGCTTCCCCTAGATTTCTCAACATGGTATCAGAGCTAAGGTGACAAGTCAAGGAAGGGTAGCTCAATAAAGGATACTCAAGGGTCGAAGTTTGAACATGTTGAGAAAACCAATCATCATGTTTGTATTGAGGAGGCTAGTGTTATTGCTAAGGTTTCACACTTCCATCGTCGAAAATTTAGGGAAGCGCTTGATATTGAAAAGAGGCTAAGCAATCTCAATAGAGAGGATGACTTGAAAATCAGTAGGTGTTGGGTCCCAGCACTCTCTTCCTAGTAGTTTTCCGCCCTCCTCTTAGGG
>APFE031586196.1:79345-93924 GCA_000404065.3 Pinus taeda | reverse complement strand
TTATTTATTTTTCTCATTTTATTTATTTATTTATTTTAGAGTCAATTTTCTCATTTCATTATATTTACTAATTCTAACTAACCTAGCAGCCTATTTATATTACTTTAGATATTATAAGGTCCTTTATGTAACTAATTTTCCATTTAAATACTAATTAACTTATAATTTTTAACTAATTAACTAATTTTCTAACTAACCTAACAACCTATTTATATTACTTTATATACTTATATTTATGCATATAATTTATTCAGATATTATAAGGTCCTTTATGTAACTAATTTTCCATTTAAATACTAATTAACTTATAATTTTTAATAATACTTTTTGAATTAAACACCAATTAAAAATATTTTATATATTTATATATATATTTTTAAGGGATTGGTCCTGAATATAACTAATTAAATTATTAAAATAATTTTGACCCCACTCCTAGAGTCAAACTAGCCGTTGGTCTAGTTAGTCTTTGGAGGCTCTGCTCAGACTATTTAACATGCTAAGCTGGATCTCTTTCTTCAACTTGTCTTTATGATGAACCACACTAGTTGGTTCGAAACGCGTCGACAAATGGTATTTCATGTGATTTTCGCCGAAAAATCTCTCACAAAGTATCAAGGACATCAAAGCATCAAGAAGTTTCTCTCAGGTCCAAGACATTTCGAGGATAAGGATTACATAATTATCTTGAAGGAAGTCAAAACCCTAGTTCGTTCAAAGAAGGCATCTACACTTGAAACTTTCTTGGGATCCTCACTCTATCAATCATCAAAGGGAAGACCTTAAAATGAAGGACTTTAAAGCATCTTTAAGTTTTCACAGTCAAGGGAAGAAGAGGAAAGGCATTGTCATCATCATCAAAGATATCAATGCAATCTCCCTCTCATTGAAGTAAAGGATTTAATCTCAAAAGATAAGCCTTATTCCAAACATCCTTGAAGAAGATCATCCAAGAAGCATCAAGGCATCATCAAGAAGTCATCATCAATCATCATCACCAAAGGCATCAAGTTGAAGAGTTCATCTTCTCTTGACAAGTAAGTATTTTTATTTCTATGACTAAATCTAGTAAAATGACTTCATTTTGCAAGGAGATCAACAAGTTGGTTGGGTCATCGAACTTCCTTGCATGGAAAAGGAGGATTGACCTAGTCCTCAAAGAAAATGAAGTTATTGATCATGTCAATAACAAAGTCTCCAAACCTTCTGAAGGGAAAGCATTATCTAAATATATGATAAAGGATCTAAGGGCTCAAAGGATTCTTATAGAATCCATCAAAGATTCCCTCATCCCCTAGGTAGCAGAGTTGGAGACATCAAAAGAAATATATGATAAACTAGTAGAACTAATCTTTGAAAGCACGACATGAAAAGTCATATCACTAAGATCTGAACTATACAAGTTGAAAGCATTAAAGGATGAAGGGATATCTACATGTCTTGCTAAAGCATCACAAATAAGGAATCAACTTCAAGATCTAGGAGAGATGATATTCGATAAAGAAATGATTACCACTGTTCTAAATGCTCTGACTGATGAACAAGGTAACCTTTTGTCAAAGGCCCTTGAACAGAAGAAAGCTATCCCATTCAATCATTTGTGGTCACTATGCAAGATTGAAGAAAACAGGTTGAAGACAAAAAAGTGATGTAGGATCAAATGAGCAGGTTCAAACATTCGCTGACATGTCAAGAATAAAAGAGAAATTTGGCAAGTTTCGTCCTCAAAAAAAGAAAAAGATTAATATGTCGCAGATCCAATGCCATAGATGTGAGAATATGGGCACTACAAGAGATATTGTCCTAAGTTCGAGAAGGACAACAACAAACAAAGAAGGGAAGAAGCCCATATCACTGAAGAAATGGAAGAAGCTGAAAAGAAGAAATCTAAGAAGGGGGAAGTTAAAGATCTTTACTATTATTGAGATAAGTCTTCTCCACCTAGTTCTTTTCAATTTTTGTGAAATATAGCTATCAGATGCATCATTTTAGGGGATGGCATCATAGTAGCATATAATTGAAAACAAGAGCTCATGACATCATTATGAAGCTTGAAAGATAGCTGAAGTTTATGGCAATCATTATTAAGGAAGTAGCTCTTGGTAACCTCATTAGAAGCATAAGTAGTACTTATGAGTAGAAGTGAGTCATCTCGTATGGTGCTCATCATACATCATCAGGAAAGAGCATCTGCAAGATGAGGATAATTAGGATCCTCTACTGGAATATTCATTAGAAGATTCATCTCTTGAAAGATGTCTCACTGAGAATTCCACTTTGGATGGGATTCATTGTTCGAAAAATGATGGTATGATGACAAAGCAATGCAACATGTCAAAAATAATTGAAGCACTCTCGAGGACTGGAAGTTGCTAAAGGAAACCTAGATGATCAAAGAAGAAAAGAGGTATGTATGCATATGTTTAAGGAGTTAAGTCATGTCGTTATATAGTTGCAAGATAGCAAGGTTGCATGCTCTACTTCATGAGTATGGTCAAGGGAAAATGATCTCTTTTGTTAAAAGGATGTATGAAGGCTTGGTTCACATATTAACTAGATATGCCCTCATATGGAATATGAGGTGGTTGACAAAAATGAAGGAACTATGATTGGAAGTTCCTAGGAAGCAATGTGAATAAAGAAAGGAAGAGATCATGAAAGATGCAACTATGGAGAAGGTAGTCAACATCTAATGACTAAAATATTTGACTATGATATCTCCATTGGAAAGATATGAAGACTCTGTTAGATCTTAAGCTTTTGTGATCCATAATGTAGTAAGCTTGTCTTCCGGATTAATCACATCAGTATTATTTGGTTGACTTTCAAACCATCTAATGTGGTTCATCCTCAGGACAAAGGTGAAAAAATCAAAAGATCTTAATGAATAAATAGCAAGGGTGCATCAGGGATCAGAACTAGTCGTTAGGAACTTAGTTATCTAAATAATAAAATTAATATATTTTTATTTATTTATGTATTTTTTTTTCAAATTAGTTATTTAAATAATAAAATTATTATTTTAAAATCCATTTTAGATGACTAGTTATTATAAAATAAACGATAATTATATTTTAAATATTTATTATGTTGAAAATATATTATAATAACCCATTAAGAAGTTAATAATTAATAAAATAAAAAGACCAAGTCAAAACATATTAATAATATAAATTAACACATCAATAAATGGAATAATGAAAATATATTAAATTATTGTATAAAATATTCATTTAACTGTGGTTGGGACGACATTAATAAAAGCTTTCAAGTGCTAGATTTAAACAATATTAGCCCATGAAATCAGGCCAAGGAACGTAAAAGATTTTTTAGATTTTATATGAGGAAAAAAGAGACAACTTTGGGGCCTTCAAACACACTTATAGGCACCTGGTGCAAGGAGGGAATAATGCTTCATTTGTGCAAGAAGATGGATGCTCCAACTGAGGAGGTCCCCGATCTCCAAGCTAGAAGAACTAGTAAAATGCTTATGATCTTGCCAAGAAGTTAGTGGTCATAGGTGTAGCTTGCATAATTGTCAGGCTAGGAGTAACTCTGAATGGAATTGTTGTCTTTGCATTAAGAAAAAACATGGATATATAAAAGGAGAGGGAGACTATTGGGTTTCATCTCCTAATGTCTCTTCATATTCCAACTTCCTTTATTTCTCTATTTACAATAGAGGGAGACTATTAGGTTTCATCTCCTAATGTCTCTTCATATTCCAACTTCCTTTATTTCTCTATTTACAATACTTACATCGGATTTCCTAATCCCAAAGATTAGGTATCAACATTCCCTCCCTTAATCTGAAGGGATGTTGGTGATTCCAAGCATCATTCTGAATCTTTCAAACTTTTCCCTTCCAAGTGATTTGGTGAAGATGTGTGGAATCTATTGATTTGTGGAACAATGCCATAGGTGGATTGTTTTGGCCTCAACATGATGTCAAACCAGATGGTATTTTGTATTGATGTGCTTCGTTCGATCATGGAACTTCGGGTTCTTGGCCAACTTTATTGTGAAAGTGTTGTCAATCAAAAGAAGAGTTGAATGCACTTGTTTCTCCTGCAAATCTTTCAGAATTTTCCCAAGCCACACAATATCCTTCGTTGCTTAAGCTGCAACCACATATTTTGCCTCAGTTGTGGAATTTGCTGAAACTGACTTTTGCGTGACCTCCAGGAGACATTCCTTGATCCAAGACTCATAACATAACCTGAATTTGATACTCTAGTCTCCTTATCTCCATCAAAGTCTGAATCAGAGTATCCAATCAAGCTGAAGTCATCCACCTGTGTATACTTGAGTCCAAAGTCTTGAATTCCCTTCAAGTACTTTAGAACTCTTTTTGTAGCAGACCAATGACCCTCACAAGGATTTTGCATAAACTTGGAGAGGATTCATTCCTCAGTTGTGGAATTTGTTGGAACTGACTTTTGCGTGACCTCTAGGAGACATTCCTTGATCCAAGACTCATAACATAACCTGAATTTGATACTCTAGTCTCCTTATCTCCATCAAAGTCTGAATCAGAGTATCCAATCAAGCTGAAGTCATCAACCTGTGTATACTTGAGTCCAAAGTCTTGAATTCCCTTCAAGTACTATAGAACTCTTTTTGTAGCAGACCAATGACCCTCACAAGGCTTTTGCATAAACTTGGAGAGGATTCCAACAACAAATGAAATGTTTGGTCTGCTAGTTATTAGGTAGTTGAGACTTCCTACGAGTTGTCTATACTTTGTTGCATCCTCAAATTCTTTTCCTTCAATGCATATGAGCTTTAAATTCTATTCCATTGGAGTAGTCAAAGGATTGCACTCAACCATACCAAACCTGTTCAACAGATCTCCAATGTACTTCTTCTGATAAAGGAATATAAACTTCGGATGTTGGGTTACTTCAATACCAGAATAGTAGTGAACATATTCAAAATTTGTCATTTCAAAACCTTTCCTCCGTTCTTTCTTTATGGATGCATTGTAGTTCTCATTGTTCCTTGTCATCAAAAGATCATCTACATACACCACAAGATATACATCTGTTTTGCCAACTTTCTTTACAAACAAAATTGCATCATCAAGATCATAATGTTTGAAATTGAATTTCAGAAGATGCTCAGTCAATTTCTCATACCACGCTCGTGGTGCTTGCTTGAGGCCATACAAGGATTTTACAAGCTTGCATACTTTGTGTTGTTGACCCTTCACGACAAATCCTTCTAGTTGGGACATAAAAAACTTTTGTTTTTATATCTCCATTCAAGAAAGCAGTTTTTACATCCATTTGATGGACTTTCCAACCGTCTTGAGCTGCCAAAGTAAAGAGTGTCTGGATGGTAGCCTATTTTGCTGTGGTGGCAAAAGTTTCCTCATAGTCGACCCTTTCTTCTGTGCAAAACCTTTTGCCACAAGTCTGGCTTTATGCTTGTCAAGTGAGCCATTTGCTTTATACTTGTCCTTGAAGACCTACTTGAGGCCTATTGGTTTGGTTCCCAATGAAGGATCAACTAGCTTCCAAGTGCCATTCTTTATATTCTTTGTGCATCGCTTCTTTCCATCCATCATGAGAAGCGAATTCTTTGAAGGAAGTTGGTTTGAAATCTATAGACAAATTCAGTTCACAATCATAAGAAACATCCATATCAACAGTTGAGTTAGAATCATCTACATCACCTCAATTTTGTTTGGTTGAGCTTCTTGTTCTTGTCTTTCCAATCTCATTAGGACGAACACTTTCAAGTGTCTTCATCAATGATTTTGGAGGACCTTTTTGAGATGGTCCAGGCTGCTTAGTTGATTGAGATGGGGTTGAATCAAGATTTAGTCTCCCAATTTTGTCAACCACATCACTCAAAGTGTCATCAGTGGCTGGAGCTTCATGCGAGGGGGAGAGTGCTTCAGAAGGAGATTCCATAGATTGATCCAATATAGGGATCCCCACTTCAAGATGTGGAATCTCATTATCAAACTCTTTGAAAAGACTTTGCATGTCAGAATCTATCCAAGCGATCAAGCTGTTGTTCAACAACATTGTCAGTCTTGGAAGATTCAAGAAAGGTTGCATCTTTAGATATTATAAACTTCTTATTCACTTCATCATAGAGACGATTTGCTTTGGAGGTATTCGAGTACCCCAAGAAGACACAATTGTGACTCCTTGCACTGAGTTTGTTTCTTTGTTCCTTAGGTATCAAGGCATAATAGGTGGAACCAAAAACCTTGAGATGCCTCATTGAAGTATTGTGGCCATACCACATTTCATAAGGAGTCTTGTTTTTGATCACATGAGATGGACATATATTCTTTATATACACAACACATAGAACTACATCATCTCAAAACATCAGCGTAACATTCTTGGAAAACATCATCGAACGTACCATATTTAAGATTGTCCTGTTCATTCTTTCAACTACTCTGTTTTGTTGGGGATTATAAGGCACGATTGTTTGATGTTTGATCCCATACTGACGAAGATAGTTTTCAAGTTCGTTTGAAGTATATTCTTCTCCATTATCAGCACGAATAGAGCCAATATGAGATTGTGGATCATTTTCAATCCATGTATAAAAGTTCTTAAATGTTTCAAAAGCTTAAGATTTGTTCTTCAATAAATAAACCGAACACATGTTCGTGTAGTCATCAATAAATGTCATCATATATTTATTACCATTTGCAGAAGGAAGAAGCATTAGTCCACATAAATAAGAATGAATGAGTTCATGTTTTCTATGTGCTGTGGAATGAGAATTATGAAAACACTATTTGCTGTGCTTACCTAAGATACAAGCATCACATTGCTTAAGTTATCTAGGAATAGTAGGAAAACCAATAACACCATTTTTCTTCAACAAATGAAAGTTGTCACAGTTCAAGTGTCCAAAATTAGCATGCCATGAAAGACTTGATGGAAGTGTACCTTCATCATAGTGAGAATTGTATGAAAAGTTCTGTGCACGAGTAGAGGTTCCTTGCAACTTCAAAAGTCTTTTTTGTTCTATCCTAGTCATGACAAGTGAGTGATCTGATGCTTTTTTGAACTCAACCTTGCCATCAAATATACGAATGGAGTCTCCTTGCTGGCGGATGTGGACCAAAGACAATAAGTTTCTTTTCAACTCCGGGAGGTATAGAACATCATGTAGAAGAAAGTTTGGAAGACCAGGTAGTTTGAGCTTGATGGTGCCAAGCCCTGATGGCTTGAGTTTTGACTTGTTTGCAAAGTATATTGCTCCATCAACATTATCATTGAATTCTTCAAAGAAATCTTTTGAAAGTCATGTGGCAAGTTGCTTTTGAATCAAGAAACCAAGCGTTTTTCCATGGACCAAGTGAAGCATTGAATAATTCTTCAATTACTCCAATGTTGCAATGTGCCACAACAAATGAGCGGACTCAGGTGCTTTTCCTTTCCCTTTATCCAGTGTTTTACCTTTTCTTCATTTCTTTCCTGCTCGATTCTGTCCCAAGGCAGCTTACATGTGGAAGTATCATATCTATTTCTATTACACCATATGCAATGAAGATCAAACCCTTCTCCTTGGAAATGTCTGCTCCTCTGCATCTAAAATTCTTCCTTCCTCTTCCTCTTCCTCTTTGGCCACCTCTTCCTCTAGAGGAATCTTGTGCATGATTCTTCTCTTTCTGTGCAAGGCACAACTTCAGGAGACTAAGAAGCTGTCTTCTTCCCAAAATCCTTCTCTCTTTCAACAAACTTCTTCTCAAGGGATTCAAAGAAACTCTCCTTAAGTTTGCCACTTGCTTCTAATGACTCAAGATAATGTGAATAAATGGGATATAGTGCATTGACATAGGTTGTGAGAGGAACATATATTTCAAAACCAATGGCTTTTATGTCATGCATAATGGATCTTATTTATGATGTTAAGGCAAAAGGGTCATCAATTTTCAACTCAAGATTGAACAATTTAACCATTAATTGAACAAATTCAAGTTCAAAGTGTGAGTCATATAATTATTTCAACTTCTTTAAGGCTTCAAAGGCATTTGAAAATGATGAAATATGACGACTCACCTCTTCATTTATTGACGTTGCAATCAAGGCATAAGATTTGTTGTTCTTGTTTTCCCAAATGGAAAGCTTCTTGTCTGAAGTGGGGTTTTCAGGGGCATTATCTCCTTCTCCTTCACAAAATTCTTTTCACAACTTATTAAAAATTAACGTGTGCTTTATCTTCTTGAACCACTCATGATAGTTCTCTTTGCCAGAGAGAACTACTCCCACTATGGAGATGAGTGAATGCATCATGAAAAAAGACTGTGCTTTTAATTTTTCAAAATAATTGCAACCTTACTTTTTGCCTTCTTACGAAGTTGATTTTAAAAACTCCACTACCAACTTCACTCTTCACTATACAAAGTCAATACTTTAATGTGAGCCTATAAACCTCCACTCATCAAATATATATTATATGATGGTTCCAACATATGACTTATATTGGTTATATACCCTCCATACCATATAACATATAACCTCCATACCATATAACCATTAAAAAAGTGCTCAACCGTAATTTCATATATCATTATTCCCTTCATACTTTATGGTCTTCAAAAAGGACATAATGCATTTTCATATGTTATAAGACTTCACTTATGAACCATTAAATATACCATGGCCATTATATGCCACCACTTATAATAATACATCCTCTTTAAAAAAAAACTCAACTCATATGTGAAAACGACTCTTTTAAAAGTTATCACATGGACACATTAAAAGCATAAAAAATGCTTCAATGCACTTCCCAATGAATTCCCAACATTAAAAACATTAGCATGCAACCAATATTTCTGACTGTACGTAATTCATATATATGTAGTGCATTCATCATACACGGTGACTATTCAGCTCAACCTCAAAAATTCCAATGCATGACTTTTCAATAGAACCCAAGAATGTTCATACCATAGCAACGCTTGCCACACAAAAGTTTTGTTCAACGCACAAAGCCATCCAATAACAACGCACAATCATCAAAGATTTTAACACACAACCTTTGAAAACATATACGCACTCATCAAATGCAGGCAAACGAACAGTCAAGGAGCGGACGGGGAGTGTACCAGTCGAGTTTGTGGTAGTGGGGCTATGATTTCTTCTCCTTTCAGGGAATCATAAAAACATCCATATATTGCCCACAGTCTTCATAGCGCTCAGGACAAAATTTTTCCTTAATGAAAGGACAAAGGACCAACGCAAAGATGGGAAAGGAGAGGTTTTATAGAGAATGGAAAAAGATGGAAGACTATATAAAAAAGAGCAGAACAGAGGGATAGTTTGTAACAAAGAATAATGGCAGAGTTCTGCAAGAGTTACAACACAAAAGGCTAACTTTGGTAGCTGGCTTTGATACCATGTACGACAGGAATAACTCTGAATGAAATTGTTGTCTTTGCATTAAGATAGGACATGGATATATACAAGGAGAGGGAGACTATTGGGTTTCATCTCCCAATGTCTCTTTGTCTTCCAACTTCCTTTATTTCTCTATTTACAATATTTACATAGGATTTCCTAATCCCAAAGATTAGGTGTCAACAATAATGAAAGGAGTAAACATGTTATTCAATCAATATACACATGTAATATTCAATTCATGAATGCAAACTAACAAGAAGACAATAAGCAATTGCTAATCTTTTCCTTTGGGCAGCAATGCTCCTATCAAGGCCTAGGATACAAAATCAAAGCAATGAAATGAAACAACAAGAAGGTTACCTCATGCAGCTCCAAGCAAACTACACAATTCACAACACTATAAGCCTCCAAAGTCTTCTTTTATTAGCAAAATGATGGAACACTTACAAACTAGCTACACTTCCCCAATCTCTCAAGCTTCCATACTAGCTTGCTCAAGAGAGGGAGCTTCAATTTATAACATTTGTGGAAGGAGATCCCAAAGATTTGACAATCCCAAGGCATGTTCGAATTGATCCAAGTGTCAAAGGTGACCTTCCAAAGAGGGTTACTAGTCTAGGTGGATCCCTAATGTCTCAAAAATCAAAGTCCTTGGATCACAACAAAACTAGAATTGGATCGAAGAGCTCATCACAAGCTTTCCAGCGCAGCAAACGATGCCTCAATCTGAGTTCATAAGCGAAAATTATGCTCAATCAAATTTTCAGTCAAACTGGGCAAAATTCAAAGTGAAAGTCAACCCTCTGCTAGGCGACACGCTGTATAGATGACACGTGGCAATGAAGTCACCATGTCTAGTGGGACCCATAGAGTTGATATGGTAGCCCAATTAGCAAACTACGTGGACCTGCAAACAGGTGATGTGGTAGCACCAAAAGTCGACACATGGTAAGTAGGTGGCATAGGTGGCATATGATGTGGACAAATGAGAGCCTGCCACATGGACCAATCACATGGCGCCACATGGCACCTCAAATAAGGCCCAAGTGGCCTTGGAATGGTGCAACCTCCATTTTTGTCTTATTCTCATGGTTTGGGGAGTTGTCACAATGTGGAGTTTACCATATATTATATGGTTTGAAAACTATATTAAAACCAAATTTGGGCTTTAAAACCATATTAAAGCAAAATTGAGTCCATGGGTTTTGAGCGCAAAAACTCCCCAACAACAAGTAACCTAATATGACTATGCCAACTATTGTGCCAACCACACATTTTGTCTTATTCACCCTCACACTTTGTTGTAAAATGCCATTCGAATGGTTCAAAGGGGACCATGGAGAATGCATGAGAGAGAAGGATGTACTCAAGCTAATGCAGGCACGAATCTCGAGAATATTATAGGAATATTCCCAAAGCATATATTAGGGAATATTCTTTTTAGATGCCATGAGGAACCTTGAAGATTCCCTATGGGGCCATAATTGATAGAGTCAGAATGGGGTCAAGTTTAGACTCATTTTAACCAAAATTTCACAAGGATCGCAATGGTGAAGTCGGTTTTGTATTTGGGTAGTGGAATTCAGGGTCCATGGGAAAAACCCGCCTTCATCATTAATTGCTGGGCACAAAGTTTGAGACAACAATGCAACTTTCAAAAGTAGGTCGTGTTTGTAGTCAAAAGTCTCAAAAGGACGAAACAGATATACTGGTGCTGTGATTGCTGCGATTCAAGTAGCCAAATTTCAAGTCATTCCCAGGAATGGAGGTATAATGATGTATTTTGCGGTTTGCCATGTACTTGCTTTTCCTTTTATGAGATGAATGAAGCGACCTCCCCACTATTGAAGCATGGCTCAGAGACGTAGTCCACCCTGGATAAACTCCGCTATCAAAATTTTGTGTGCATTGTCTTATGGTTTCCATTATGTTGCCGCTTCTTTAAGTGTTTTCATACATGGTTTTTACATGCTCTTTCATGCAATTTTGAAAACATCATAGAAGAAGGGATCTTGGATAATGTCGGTAAATCAGAGATTCCGGATCATGTTATCTTTTAGATTCCTCAAAAATATTGCATGGAATATTCCCAAAGCATATATTAGGGAATATTTTCAAGAATATTCTTTTTAGATGTTGTGAGGAATCTTGAAGATTCCCTATGGGGTTTGTTACCCACCATCCATGGGTAGTATCCATAGGAGAAATTTTTTCCCCTAGATGGTCCTTAGCTGACAACTAACAACCCCTTGTAGCCACCAGATAGCTCAATGTGCCACTATCTTCGTCACCTGAGCTAGCCATATGCTCCCTTGCCCATCCGTTATGATCGTATGTTTGAAGGTGGGATTTCCAAGCCCGAAGTTATGGATTTTCATTATGTAGTTGGGTATTTTTGTGTACTTAGCATGGACACTTTCGAGCATGGATTGGTGGGGGGATTCGGCGGAAATAGTGGACTTGGTTTGCACTCTTGTCTCCTTTGTCGAATTTGATGGTTAGCCTTGTATCCTAGTCTTGTGAGACCTCCTTTATTGGCTATTAGCTTTAGGGGTGGCACTACATGGGCAACCCCGATTTTGGTTGCGTGGTCCCGCTTCTCGACACCACATACATCAGCGCCCTCTGCTCATTCTAACCCCATTCACCATATTTCCCATCCAGGTCCACATTTGTCCATTGGGTCCAAAAGGAGTTAGCTTTCTTCTCTCCTTGGCCACACATTGGGTTGGGCCTAGAACGATGACCCAGAGGTTGATGTAGCTAAAAGAAAAAGAAAAAGCATAATTTGGCCACTCTCAATAGGAAATGTACCATAAAATGCAAAAGATGGCCGGAACATACAAATTTAGCACATGGGCAAAAGCCAAACATGAGCTCTACTCCTTTCATCATGGCCATCACCCTGATTCTTAGGGCCCCTCACATTGGCCCCTTACATCATTTAGGAACCCATGATTGTCTCAACACCTGGTGGGCGATGAACTGCCCCTCCTTAAGGGGGTATTCAATGCTATATCCTACACATCATGCTCTCATCCTTCGAGCCCCAAGAAGTTACAAAAGAAGCAATAAAAGGCAAAAGGAAAATGAAGAAGGGTGGAAAAACAAAGGCTGGGGTAACTCATGTACCACAGTTGTCCCTTCTACATTCATACACCCAAGTGTGGCCTTCCCTTATTATGGCTACCCTTGTACTGTGGCATGTGGCTTAGAGCTTCCCTCTGCTTCCCCCTGATGCCCCATTCTGTTTCACTGTTATTTCACATGCTTGATGCCACTTGCTATTTGATGGATGTACCATGGACATGTCACCCCTTTGGAGGATGAAACCACTTAATAGGGTCCTTGGTTAACCTTTTTCTTGAACTTGGAGACACTTGTACGTTCTAGAGTACTAAGGAAGGGCATGCCACCATGAAGTGTCCACTTGGTTCCATGATTTGTAAACTTATTTACTCAATTGCACCAATGATTTGTTGTACTGGAAGGTAAGGGGAAGCATTGGATATTATACAAGATGGCAGGTGGGTGTTCATCTTGGGTTTGGTTGGTCTCCCTATATGGGGTCTAAGCATCCAGAGGGTCATATTGGAATTGTAGGGTGAGCGTTGAGAGCCATAGGTCTCCACCATAGCAGAGAGCAGAGTACGAGCTCATGGGATCCTTTAGTTCCACTTATTGCTTGTTCGTGTTCCATCTTTTGGAGTATGATGATGCACTTGTACCACCTTGCCCAATTGGCTCCACTCTTGTACCATGCACTTGGCAGCTGATACAGGGCCCAGATGAGGATGTGTCTCACCGCAGGAGACAATGGGAGGGTTTGAACCATTCTTCTAGCCCTTATAGATGGGATACAGGATTATTTGATCCATTTGGAGACCCATGAAGATGTTTTATGCCGCCCATACTAAAATAAAAATAGCTAAAGCCTAATGAACAATGGCTTCCTCAAGCAATGTCATCAACATCACTTAGATCTTCAGCTAGCATGCTCTTCAGGTAGGAATCACTCTCTTCTTGAGGCTCTTGCTCATCCATAGCAACTGGAGGTAGCTCAATAAGGCCATCTGGTTGTATCTCCTTGTCCACACACATAGCATCATCTGTGTGTTGGTCCCATCTCTTGAAAGTATCCTCCTCGTGTTGATTTATGGTAGCATTAGATGTGCTCTATGTCTCAAATTTTGCAAGGAGGCTTGGACACATGTATTCCAAAGAACCCAGAAAGCGTTTTGGGAGATTTTACTCGGAGACAGTGTTATTAAAATTATTAATTATTTTTAATGGGACCCTAAGTCTAAATTAAAGAAATTAAAATAATTAATGGGTATTAATCTAACTGTGGGTGTAACTTCTAGAAGAAGACGAGGATCGAGCAAAAATGATCTTAGCCATTGATTAGCTTCTAATTTGGCTGTTGAATGTCAATGAGAAGATTATTTAAGGAGGCTTGAGGGTCATTTGGAAGACACACGCGAGAGTTGATCAGTCAGATTGAATCGTTGAAGCTAAAGGCAGCACAGTGATTTGTAGTGATCACGTAGAGAGGGGCAAAGAGAGATTTGGCTGGAGGATCTTCTCTGGAGCCAAGAATACTCAACAGAGAGGCAAAGAGACACACAAAGGAGGCAGCGTAGAGGCTAGAGAGGGTGACGCAGAGCCAAGAAGGGCTCATGCAGGGCCCACATAGAGCAGCGCAGAGCCTTCACGCAAAAGTCCGAGATTTGCTGGGAGGTTGATGTTCCGAGCAGGGAGGGCTAGAATCAGCTCCTAAGAAGTAAATTGATTCTCAGCAGAGGTGATGCAGGGCCTTAGAGGCTGACGCAGGGGCAACGCAGAAGTAGCCGGGGAATTTGTTGGTTCAGCTGCTGGATTAGCCGGGACTTGTAGGGTAGAGTGAGGTGATCTCGCTAATTTGTTCTGCCGAGTGATATTCTCTGTAGTAGATTGCTAGCAAGGCATCCAAAGATTGTATTCAAAAATAACTTCTGCTTAATAATAAAAACCCTTAGATCTGCTGCACCGGTTTTCCCACATTGGGTTTTTTCGGGGACGTTTGTCCAAAAGCAACTGTGTCATTTGTGTTATATCTTTCTCTGTTGTTTAGTTTCTTGTTTTGACATATTAATTAAATGGTGTAGGCTGCGGTGTATGTATTTCGATGTTTACGTTAGGAAACTGCAAATA
>APFE031586196.1:52690-74000 GCA_000404065.3 Pinus taeda | reverse complement strand
TTAACTGTAATACTAAATTACAAAATTCAAATAAGTTAATAACAAAGAATGCATAAGTCAATTAATAATTTAATTACGTAGACAGGGCTTGAATCTTGATGCCTGTAAGAAAGGGTTTGAAACTTTGATCTTTCCATTTTAGTTTCCTAGTGAGGTCTTCTGTCAAACAGTTTAATGAGGTACTGCTGTAGGTGTAATTTCTTTGAGTTTGGGTTCAAATTCAACAGTTCAGGAATTTTTCAACAAGAATTGGCATTGATGTACTGCACAAATTTTCTGATTCCAATTTCTTGCATACGTCTCCCCTCCAGCAGATTGACCTTAAAATGTTGAGACATTATTAAATGGACAAATTCAAACCCCCTTCCAGGGGAAATGCTTCCCTAGATTGGGTAGGAAGTTTGCTGGAAGTATAGTTCAACTTGATTATGGAAATTTGGCCTTAGGGATTTTGGCCCCATTATAAGATGATCTAGATTGCCGGAATTTTCAAAAAGTGAGTGGATAAGAGTAGAACTTTGTCTTGCTGGAAACAAATAGATTCAGCTGAAAAGCTGAGTTTGTCCTCTTTTTAATTCACTCCAAATGCTTATACTTGTATGATAACTCCTCTATGTGTATTCTGTAATATGTCAATTTATGGCAACATATTTTGATCGAAATTCAATTAAATATTTAAGGACTTGGGCCAGGTTATGAAAAAGATACTCGTAGTGGTACCAGTCCTGTAGGCCACAAAAAACTAGTCATATATTTCATGCACAACAACACTTGAGGATTGTATTTTGCCACAAACCACTATAAATACCTGTATAGGGTATCCGCAAATCCGAGACGTAGAACTCGAATTTTTTCTCTGAATTTTGCATGGTTGAAGGAGCAGATCCGCATTACAGGAAGGCAATGATTTAAGGGTTTGACTGCACCTCAGATGGGTATTAGGTGCAGGCAGACTAGGTCTCGAATGAAGAGAAGAGAGAGTAAAACAAGTCCCTGCAACTCGCACTACAGGAGGACATAACTTCGGACCCGTCTCCTAAGCAGTCTAGATATATGTATATATGTGTCGGTGACCTTCAACAGCATACCATCTCGGAATTCATTCCAGAATGCAGACATTTGTGGATGGAACAGTCTCGGCATATATATATAATATTTTGAATGTACCATCAACGAGAAAGAAAGGGAGAATGCAACATCGAAGGTGTTCTTGAGATTGTTACTTTAAACGTAGTGCATTTTTCAGTAATAAATAGTCATACTACAGACTTCAGTGAAGAATAGAACCTGGTTTAAAATTTAAATGATGTCGTGGTTGGGAAAAATCGTGGCCCGTGGGAGCTGTGCACACTGCAGAATCCAGATAATTGCTGGAGAGTCCGAGAAGTTGGAGTCGGGCACCGGCAGAGTCGTGGGCATCCGCAGGTAAACGGAAACCCTCGTGGGCAGGTAAACGGGCACTGGCAGAGTCGTGGGCAGGTAAACAGAAACCCTCGGTAGCGATTCGGCGATAAAAAACTGAAATGAAAAACAAAAAACCAACAAAATCACTTATATAGCACAACCTCCCGTGATATATTCCTTCGTGGTGCGATATTTGCCGATTTATCGCCGATTTCTCGGATTTATCGCGCGATTTAATAAACCATAAAATATCGCGATTTTTTCCTGCCGATATATCGGATCGCTTGAAATATCGCGATATTTACGAATATCGCCGATATTTCGGCGATACTATCATCACTCGTCCGGAGTATCCTAGGCAGGGCGACTTTGCCAAATTGGGATGAGATGTGGGAAACTCTTAAGCAAGAGGAGTTGAGGATAGATCTAGTCAAGTGTAAGCTTGACAAAAGCAACAATAGTGGGTCGAAGCCCAAGGAGGAGGAAGAGAATGCAACCCTTGCATCTAAGGGGCAGCAGGAGTAGTGGATGTGGAAGAAGGACATCTCGAAGATCAAATGCTTCAGGTGTGGTGAAATGGGTTACTACGCAGCACAATGTGCTCTCAGGAAGAAGGACAAAGATGAGAAGCACAACTTGAAGGCTGCACCTGCGAAGATCGAAGAGGAGTTCACCATGATAGTCGAGATACCTCCAAGAGGGAGGTGGGCCGATTTCGAGCTGTAGTTCGAAAGAGCTACAGATGGGCAGGATCTTTGACGAGCCCACCTCTCGGATCAATACCTTGCTAAGGGAGCCTAGATTAGTAGTAGCAGGATGGACTAAGTGTTAGATGGTGCAGAGGAGTGTTGGAGTGATAGATGCAATAGCTAGAATGCCAAGTTTGAGCAGTGTAGTGCAGAGTTGCAGGGAGGCACAATGTAGTAGCAACAACAATGCAGTGGTTTTAGTGGGATGGCGTGGAACTAGCAGTAGTCAGATCTTCAACGTCGAGATGCATCTATGCTGAACACTTGTTTAGTAATTTGGGATGTTTTTTCGTTGCTGGTGCAGCAGTAGCGACAGTTTGCAGTGTAGGGATAGTTGGCAGTGGCAGTGCCAGCAACAACACAGATGCAAAAATTCAGAGGGAGCTGTAGTACGGATGCAGTGTTGGCAGTGGCAGTGTCAGCAGTAGTATAGTTGCAGCAACAACACAATAGTTAGTGGACAGCGTGTCAGACATCAACAACACAGAGGATGATGTTATGAAGTTAGGGTGATGCTTCAGTGGGAGGCGTTGCTAGAGCACATTCCTTGTTGAGAGGGAGTGTTGATTTCGGGTAGCATCAAGTGTGCTCTAAGTCTCAATTTTTGCAAGGAGGCTTGGACACATGTATTCCAAAGAACCTAGAAAGCCTTTTGAGAAATTCCACTCGGAGACAATATTATTGAAATAATTAATTATTTTTAATGGGACCCTAAGCCTAAACTTAAGGAAATTAAAATAATTAATGGGTATTAATCTAGCTATGGGTGTACCTTCTATAAGAAGACGAGGATCAAGCAGAAATGATCTTAGCCATTGATTAGCTTTTAATCTGGGTCGTTGAATGTCAACGAGAAGATTATTTAAGGAGGATTGAGGGTCATTTGGAAGACACACAGAGAGTTGATTGGTTAGATCGAATTACTGAAGCTAGAGGCAACGCAATGATTTGTAGTGATCACGCAGAGAGGAGCAAAGAGAGTTTTGGCTGGAGGATTTTCTCCGGAGCCAAGAAAACTCAGAATAGAGGCAAAGAGACACACAGAGGAGGCAGCGCAGAGGCTAGAGAGGGTGACGTAGAGCCAGAAAGGGTTCGGCAAGGTCCACGCAGAGCAGCGCAAAGCCTTCACGCAAAAGTCCAAGATTTGTTGGGAGGCTGACGTTCTGAGCAGGGAGGGCTGGAATCAGCTCCTGAGAAGCAAATCGATTCCCAGCAGAGGTGACGCAGGGCCTTAGAGGCTGATGCAGGCCCAAGCAGGTGTAGTGCAGAAGTAGTTGGGGAACTCATTGGTTCAGTTGCCGGATCTGTTGGGACTTGTAGTGTAGAGTGAGATAATCTCACTAATTTCTTTTGCCGAGTGATATTCTCTATACTGGATTGCCAGCAAAGCATCCAAAGATTGCATTCAAAAATAACTTCTGCTTAATAATAAAAACCCTCAGATCTGCTGCATCGATTTTCCCACATTGGGTTTTTTCGGGGATGTTTGTCCAAAAACAATTGTGATTTATGTTGTATCTTTTTGTATTGTTCTGTTTCTTGTTTCGGCATATTAATTAAATGGTGTATGTTGTAGTGTATTTATTTCGATGTTTGTCGTAGGAAACTGCAAATAACTTGTTCATGTAAATCTAACAAGTAGGAGAAATATCATCAGTTGCTGTAGTAGGGATTCCTGTGTTTAAGGAATTTTCACACCTTGTACCTAGGGTCTTTTCAGGATATGAGACGAAGTGTGCTATGAATGTACACTAAGTTCTCTGTCTTCTTTGAGCCCAACCTATTTCTCTTTACTGAATGGATAAAGGCATAAGCACTCCAATTCCTCTCGCAAGATGAAGAACTAGCTACCTGGATATTAGGGGAAGCCCATTAAATTAATTAAAAATTTAAAAATAAAAACTAAAATGAAAATTAAAAAATTAAGACACAAATTTAATGGAGAAATTTTAAATAAGATTAGGAACTCCAAATTGTGAAAATTTCTAAACCCCAAAATCCCTACTGCAACAAATTGTTGTTACTTCTCCTACTTGTTAATCCATACAAGTTATTTACTGTGTTCTACACTAAATATCGAAGCAAATAAAAATGCAACATTCACTATTTAAAATAATATGTCGAAACAAGAAACTGAATAGGGAAAAGATACAACACAATAACACAGTTATTTTTGGACTAATGTCCCCGGAAAAACCCAATGCGGGAAAACCAGTGCAACAGCTCTAAGGGGTTTATTATTATGCAGTAGTAAATCTGAATACAATCACTGGATGCTCTTCTGACAATCTAGTTATAGAGAATGTAAATGACAGAAGGATAAGTGAGATTAGCTCACCCTATCATTGGAAATACTGGCTGATCCAACCACTGAATGACTGCCCCTGGTTGCCTTTGCGCAGTGTTTGTGTCAGCGCAACGTCAAACCCTTTGGCGACAATGTCACTCCTCCAGCTAATCGATTTGCTGACCAGGAACTTTGATTTCTGCCTACCTCGACTCCCAGCTTCTGAAATCGAAGCCTCCAACAAATTTTCAGACTTGCTCTAGGCTTCTGCGCTGCCTATGCTTAAGCCTGCATATCTCTGCGTCAGCCCCTCTAGCTCTGCGCTGCCACGGCTGGATCTCCCTCTGCCTTCTCCACTGAGTATTCTTCGACCGGGAAAGATTTCCCTTCAGATACTATCCTTGCCCCTCACTGCAAAAGCTCACTTCAAATTTCTCACCGGTAGCTGCCCTGCTTCAGAAATTCGATCTTCTGAACTCACTTTGTGTGTTCTCCAGGTGCCCATCAAGCCTTCTCTTATAATCCTCTCGCTGATCAATCAACGACCCAAATTAGATTCTAATCAATGGCTAGGATCATATTGACTTGATGTCCGCCTTCTTCTAGAAGTTACACCCACAGTTTAGATTAATACCCATTAATTATTTTCATTTCTTAGACTTAGGGTCCCATTAAAAATAATTAATTATTTTAATAAAACTATCTTCGGGTGGAATTTCCCAAAATGAATTCTGGGTATTGGAGAATGCATGTGTCTAAGCCTCCCTGGAAAATTTGAGACTTAGAGCACATCTGATGCTACTAGAAATCAACACAAACTAGCTATCTGTCCAAGTAACTGAATGGTAAATCGCTGCAACTTAGGAGCATCAACACCATGAAGCCACCACCAATCAATTGGATCCTTCTTCTTGTGTCTATCTGCCAAAGATGCATGCGAACCAAAGACACTTCGACCACATGAAAATTGGGCAAACTGAGATTGTATGTCAGTGGCTTCTTCTGTACAACCATAAATTTTCTTGGCAGAGTTCAAGAATCCTTTGAACACCTCTCTATCTTGGGAAGGAGGCATCGTTTCTGTTGTGGGATCATGCCATTTTGGATTCACTGCATAAGCTGCCATATGAAGAGGGGTGTTTAGTTTAATCCAATGCCCATGTATAAACTCTTTTAGTTGTGGCCATAAAGTAGGATCCTACCAATTTGTGACAATTTGGATCCTCTCACACATGGAATCCATGTTCTCATAAATCTCACCTAAACATGGACCAGCTATGCCTGCATAGTGGATTATATCACAAATTGGTTCTGTAATTTCCACAACAAATTTGGCATCAACGTAAGTTGCATGAAACAGGGAAACGGGTATGAGTTTCCGAAACGAGCACGGGTACAAAATGTGACCCCCCCAAATTTTGAAAACGGGGAAACACGATATATATATATATATTTAGGACATTTAAGTTTTTTTTATGTGTAATCATAAAACATACATGATACATTATAATTTATTACATTTAAAGTTTAAACATTATGATTAAATTTACCTCACATTTACTCACGGATGATCACATAATGAAAATAGCAATATCAGAATATCCAAAATCAACCTTTGTTATATATCCAAAGCTCAAAATCAGCCTTGATTATATATATGAGGCTGCAAATACAATAAAGACTATGAGGTTGCAAGAACTATAAAGACAAAAGACCATTGCTCTTTTCCTCTTTTCTCCTTTGCTAAAATCGTCCATCTCCAAGAGAAACGACTTGCTCAATTTTGTGATGAGGGAATGAGGTGAGAGTCTTTTTATAACTTGAGAGAGGCATTTAGAAGCATCCACAAGATATTTTATTCGTCCAATAAAAAATTAGAACTGAAAAAAAATCGCAATATGAAGTGGAACCCCATTGTACTGCCTGGAAACTCGTTGTTGGAGAAACAAAATGGAAACGCGTGCCATACGGCTTGGAAATGAGTTTTCGGTCACACTGGCATGTTTCACGCTGGGGAAACGCATATAGTACAACAGGAAGCGAGTTTCCGGCCGTACTAGCCACGTTTCGCTAGTATGAAACGTGCCAGTATGGCCGGAAACTCGTTTTGAGGCTGTACAATACGCGTTTCCTTTTCGTTTCCTCACTGAAATGGACCTGGGGGCAACGTTTCCTGCAACATAGGCATCAACCCAAAAATGATCATTGAAAATCAACCTCTTCACCTCCACAACTGCATCTGAGGTAGATAACCTCCACTGGTCCCACATGTCATTGACGATTGTGGCAGATAAAGCCTCCTCCATCTCCACAAGCCGCCTACGTAAAATGTAGTAAGTTGCAAATCTGGTATCCGTTGGTTTAAAAGCTCCATTTTTGCATGCTTGTGTTAAATGGCTTGTGACTGATGATGGTTGCATATAAACATTTGAATTTTGCGGCCATTTTCAATTAATGCTTGAATCTATTCAATTTGCCCAATGTCCTTCAATGCATTATTCAAAGAATCCACTGCACATGGTGTCCAAAAAATATGCCTGGGTACATTAAGGACAAAATTAAAATATTAATAAATCAAAATGTTTATTGTTTAAAATTAGAAAAGTTAAAACAAATCAAACTTGTTCTCAAAAATTAAAAATGCAATTCATGTAATTTAAATATAAGATAAATCAAACTTGAAAGTTGAAACTTGTCACTTACTTGTACTCCTTCTGAACCATTGCCCCTGCTACTTTGCACACTGGAGCTGCATCAGTAATAACTTGAATAACATTGGATGGCCCCACCTTTGCAATGACATCACATAATTGGTCTTTCAAGAACATAATGTTCTTTTCTTGATCAGAACAATCAATGGCCTTGAGAAAATAAGGGCCAGACATGGAAGAGACAATGATGTTTATTAATGGACGATTTCTACAACCAGTCCATCCATCCATGACAATTGAGCATCCATCTACACTCCGAGATGCCTTCAAGGGTGCCATTGCCTTCTCAAGACGGGCTTTTTCCTTGTCCACCAACACAGTTCGGAGCTTCTCATAACCAAGAGCTTTATACCCTTGAGGTCCATCATTAATAGCACGAACTATTTGCTCAAAATAGGAGGAACGGGTTGCATTGAAGGGAATGCCAGATGCAAGAAAAAATCTTGCTATTGCAAGATCAACACTCTCCCTAACTTTCACATCAAACATGTCATAAAGGCCAACAAGTTTAGGCTTCTTGCGTGTTTGACTGGTAGTGTTTTTTGATACTCTAGATGACACAGACACATGCTCATCAACAACTTGAACTTCATCATCAGATGATAATTCTTCCTCATTTGAATCATCATTTCAACATTGCGACATGGCCTAGAGATTGCCTTGCCTGCCTTGCCATCAGCCTTTTGTTGCTCTCTTTGTGCACTAGGGAGTCTAGTGGGATCATTTGGGTCTCCAGTGCAAGCGTCAACACCCTTCCTTGGTATTTGCATAAAATGAGCTTTAACTCTGGTATAGCTCTCTTTCCATTAAAGCTGACAGAAATTGCATTTTAATGTTGCTGTCCCCCCAACACCCTTTGAAGGTTTTTGCATATCCACATATTTCTAAAGTGGATATTGTGGATTTGATGAAGATATTTTTTATTTGAAAACTTTGGAAGACAATTTGAATCTATTTGAAAAATTCAAAGTAAAATTTATGTTAATGGATGCTAATAATAATGAGAGACTAAGCTATATTTTATGACAACATAACATTCATTTCAGACTTCAGTGTAACCATGACAGCTATGTGAGAGAGCTCAAGGCTACTACTAAGATAGAAATAATAATGCTACCAAAGGCATAGGAGTTAGGACTGTTATTAGCAATTTTAGAGAAAATATATGCCCCTCGCCAACATTTTGTCCTAGATAATAACTAGGAAAATAGTCACTTTCCACAAATAAAAAATGCACACTTCAAGCAAGACTTCAACAAATTAACTACCTGTGCATCAAAAAAATAAAAAAAACATTCATGCAGATGAAACAGATATTAGAAGACACAGCTGAAAGTGCAATTTAGCTCATAAATCAACTTCATTTGCATTGTTGTTCACTGAATAACCAAATGCAGTATACCTTTCTGACAGAGGCTGTAATAGAATAAAAAATTAAATAACCCAATGGGTTTGGGTATGCAAAACAGATACTTCAATGGGTTTGGGTATGTATGGGAGATGTTAGTTGACTTTTCCAAGCAGCAGCAAAAGAAGGTCCAGCCAAACTACACCCACAAAAAGATTGCACAAAATAGAAACTGCTCAAGAAGCATATAGTGGACCAGATCCTTCAAAAATAATAAATTCAGCAACAAATTGATATATTGAGTGGCAGTTAGGTTAAAATAGTTTCCAGATCTGTCTCAGGTCACATGATTTGATCCAGTGATTTGGTATTTCAATTTGTATTAAGCCCTGGAGCAGGCCTCAAAGGACTAGCATTAGCCACAACAAACACTATTGTAGACCAGAGCATAGAACTCTTTATAAGTTAATTACTTCCAAAACGAATGTTATAAATCCATAGTCTTAAAATTCTGGTAAGTGCCCTAACTTGGCACAGTATGAGGCCTGAAATAAGGCTATAAGCAATTGGGATTATTCTGAAGGATTTTTTTGGGGTTTTGGTGTTGGTTGTTAAGCCTAATTCAGATCAACACTATAAGCATACTTTATCAGTTTGGTAGCCTTTGAAATTGTTTCATTGGTCATCTCAGCTTGGATCTCTGTGTATGTTGTGAAGTCTGTAACAGTGGATTATAAATCCAACAATCAAACAGTCGTTTCAACTAAGTTCATCAATACAGGGAAAATGAGCCAAAGCTGTATGCCTAGGGCAGCATGATTTTGTTTTAGACTTTAGTGTTTACCTTGCAATTCCGGACGTGAACCAATGAAAGGCTTACGTGAACCAACATTAGTTCGACATGAACAGGAAATACTAAATAGCTAATGAAACCTGACGTGAACAAGCCACAGGAAATCGAAATAGTTAATGAAAGCCTGCTCGTCCTCTGCCCTCTGTTGGTGAACGAGGACGCTGAACAGTCCACTGGCCTCTGCCCTCTGTGCAAACTCTGTCAAATGCTCTGAACAATCCACTGCCTGCTGTTGCCGCCGTCGAAGGTGAAGCCTCTGCCGCCATCGAAGGTAGGTGAACGGGTTGAACAGGTTGAACAATGAAAAATCGTGAACAATGTCAAATGAAATTCGACGGGTTAGTTTAGGTTTACTCTTAGCTTTTGAAAATAGACTTAGACTTAGTTTAGGTTTCAATAATTTTTTTTAATTTTATGTTTTAAGTTTAAGTTTTAATTTTATGTTTTCATTTTAATTTTAATTTTAATATTATGTTTTAGATTTTTATTAATATTAAATATTAAATTTTATTTTAAATTTTTTAATAAAAATATTTTATTTAAATTTTTAATATAAAATTCTTCAACAAGAACCCAAAGAACCTGATTTTGGGGTTCTAAGTACCCATCATATGGGTTCACTGTACACATTAAGGAAAAAGGACCCAATTTTTGTTTTTGGAGAACTATGTTCTTCATAGAAGAACCTGGTTCTTATGGGTTCTTCTCAGAAGCACCCAAACCCGAATCTAGTACTTGGGTATGAGAACCTGGGATGGGTTTGAGAACCCCACCCCCGGGTTCGGGAATCCGTGCAACATCGGAATTAAGCCTATCTAAGCATGGATTTCATTAAATTCCATTCTCCAAATTGGCTAGGCATTAGTTTGGTCCTAATGTGATCACAAAAGAATATTTTTCTCAACTCTCTTCCTCTTTTCTTAGCCCTTACCTAGTAGGCCTCCTAGGGCATCATCTAAAATTTATTTCTAGCCATTGAAAATCCTTGAAAATTGGTTGGCTATTGCACTCGGATCTTCTTGAGAGGTCCTCCAAATTTTAGGTCAATCCCACATGCAATCTCAAGATATTTCACGCCCTAGGTTGAAGATCGTTTTCATCCCTAGGTCCCCTTTGGTTAGTGGCTTCATTAGGATCATTGCACTCAAATTCCAAAAGAAATCCAATTCCTTTGATCCTATTCTCCTCACTAACCTAGTCAAGACCATCATTTGGTTGCTTAAATCCAAATCCTTGACCTTGTTTTGGCCCACTTGGGCTTCTTTGTGGTCCCACTACCTTATAACTTCAATTTCACAAAGATCACTTAGTAACCTTATTATTCTAGGATTCCTTGATCGCTGGCACCTCTTTTCAAATAATACTCCTCAAACCCTAGGTCTAGGTATCTTCTTAGCCCTTCTAAGAGATCCATCTATCTTGATTCTATAGCAAGTAAGCCCATTATCTGAGCCTCTCTTGTGAATAGGCTTTAGGATTCATTGTACATCCTATCATTGATCCATCTATTGTAGTGATTCCTCTTATACCGAGACTCCTCCCACCGGTGAAAGTCCGTAAAGAGCGGGGAGCTTTAGCTGAGGTGACAATGGGCTATCGCTCATTTGTTGCCATTTGACCTTGTAGTTGCTGCATAGGATCCTCTCCTAGGACACCTGCTAGTTTGAGCGGTAACAATTTTGGAGCTGTTGTTGGGGAGGAAGGAGGTTAACCTCGCTAGTGAATCATTGAGCAATTGATTCATTGACGACATTATAAACATTCCTTTAGCAACTCCACAACACCCTTCTTAGAATGGAAGGGCCTGAAATCTTGACTTATCATCGAAGAGGTGATGAGTCACCTCATACTCCTTTCTTTGACAAGGCACTCAATCGAAAGAGCCACAAGCGTGGATTTTTTGATCCCTTCAATTTTTCCAATATTCTTGTTGCCCTTCTTCGCCCTCCTCCAGAAGACCTAGATATACCTATATTTACTGGGAAAGAAGATCCCTTAAAGCACCTCACAAAATTTGAGTATCGAGTATGTGATCAATCCTATAGTGAAGACATCTGCATGATCTCATTTGCCATGACACTTAAAGGTAATGCCCGCATATGGTATCAATCCTTAACCCCATCCTTTATTTCCTCCCGGGATGATTGTGCTAAAGCATTCAAAAGAAGATGGTTTCATGAAAGAGATATAGTTGACTTGTACAAGGTTTTCTTTATAGTAAAAGGAATGGGGATGAATCCATTGTTGTGTTCAATCAAAGATTCAACACTATGATCCACTTGATTCCCCACGAACTAAGGCCCCCAAAGGGTGTGGTCCTAGCTGCATATTTCAATGCCCTTACTGTGAAATTAGCTTTTGATGTTAGAAATAAGAAGTCTTCCAACCTTCTTCAAGCTCAATACATTACGTTTGATCTTGACCAGCCATGAAACTTCCATTAACAGTACAAATCAATGATCATAGCCTCCCCACGGAGGCTGAAGACTCATCACTTTATGAAGACAAAACATTACCCAAAATTAAAAAGGAAAAAAGAAAAAAGTACAAGGAAAGACCTCCATATCGTGCTACCTTAGACCTTCCTCTTAGGATAACTTTAAATATGCATGACCCTTTCTATATAGCTGTAAGTATTAATTTTGACATCTTGAGGAATTACATCTTGAATTCTGGGAGCCCTATCCATATCATGCCCCTAAGTATCATGAAAATTCTTGGAATCAAATTTTCCAAAGAATGCATTGGTAAGTTGATCTTAAATTTGAAAGAGGTCAAGGTACATGGAATAGTGGAGGAAGAAAAGGTCTACTTCCATGGATATCCTGAGAAGGAAGTCATCATGAACTTGTAGTAGAAATGAATCCAACTAGGGGAATGATTTTATGCAAGAAACTTATAGAGGATCTAGGAATGTCCATCGATGAAGATATGTCTAGTATGTACCTCCTATGAGTGAAAACTCTTACGCATCCATTCCTAGGCATGAATTTTCGGCCCCCATGATTATTTGTTTAGGAGATCCCGATGAAGACCTGAACGAAGAAAATGTTGAGCTTGGGGAATGGAGGGTTTTTAAAACTGAGTACATTAAAGCTCCACCCGCTTAGGGGATTTGGATAATGTATTTTGATGGGGCTCACTCTAAATCAAGATCCGAGGCACATATTATCCTCATCTCTCCATTTGAAGAATATTTGATGTTCACCTTGAGACTCCAATTCACCTGCACTAACAATGTGGTTGAATATGAAGCCCCATTATTAGGACTTGAAGCTGCGCAATAAAGGAAAATTCAAGGACTATTGATAATAGGGGACTTTGACCTGGTTGTTTCACAAATAAGGACTTTTGATACCTAGCATGATCGATTGACACCCTATAGGGAAAGGATCATCCATGTGATCAAAGGCTTTAAAGAGGTATCCCTCTGAGCTCTTGACCGATCCATCAATTGCATGACCAATGCCTTAGCTAGAGTTGCACTCACTTCCTCAATCATTGATAATAATATTTCCATTTATCGACCTTCCATTCATGATTACGAGGACTATTGGCTTGTGTTTGAAAATGACAAAGAGATAAATAATTTCCTCCAAAATTCATGAATAACCACCCAAAAAAGAGGAGGATTTGATCAATGAACAACATTTCGATAGGGATGATCAGAACATAGCCAAGCCTGATAATCTCAATTCACTTGATATAGTTGACCTCAACCTTGGATCTAAGACCTCCCTTCAAATCAAGATTGGGAAAGAATTGTCCAAAGAAGAGAGGGATGAACTTGAAAAATTGTTAAGGGAATTCAATGATGTGTTTGCTTGGTCCTATGATGACTTTAAGGTATATGGTCCTGAAATCATACAACACACCATTCCCCTCAAACAAGGAGCTAAACATGTAACACAAAAGTTGAATGAATGAACCCCAAGCTTGCTCCCTTGGTTAAAGAAGAACTCAAAAAGATGGTTAATGTTGGGATTATTGCTCCTATCCGACATTCCTCATGGATCTCGAACCCTGTAATCACTCGTAAAAAGACTGGATGTTAAAATTTGAAAATTCTATGTAGAAATTTAAAAAGTTCTTTGCAGAAACTTGAGAGTTCTATGCAGAAAATTGAATGTTCTTGCGAAAAATTGAATGTACTTTGTAGAAAACTGAATGGCACTGAATGTACTTAGCAGAAAGCTAAATGTACTTTGCAGGAAACTTAATGTACTTTGCAGAAAGTTGAATATACTTTGCAGAAAATTGAATGTACTTTGCAGAAAATTGAATGTTCTATGTTCTTACAATTACTTAGAATGCATATTTCTTCTTCATAACTTTTCAGATCAACAATTGTAGATAGAACATAAACCAAAGGATCATATGAATACAACCAAGCACAAATATGAGACACTGAGAGTTAGGTCCAATGACCACGACAAAACCCACAAGGGGAAAACCCAAATGGTTCTTCTTCTATTAGATTTCTTCAATTGTTTAGCAGAGTATAGAGAGAGAGAGAGAGAGAGAGAGAGAGAGAATGAATAAAGTCACCAATGTCTGATCAACTTGCAGTTGAAGTGCTTTTGCTCTTTGCTTGAATATCTCCTCTTTCTCTGGGTCAGATATTGTCTTTCACACTTGCTCCAACTCTTCCCTTGCTCTTACTCAACACTAGCTCTCACACTTCCCTTGCAAACACTCAACATTAGCTCTCTTTCTTCACAATGAACATGCTCCATCAATTCTTACTTGCTATTGCTTAAATAGATGAGAAATGAGAGGACTTATAAAATGAATTCATACCCTGAGCCAATAATAGGAGAATCACATTCCATGAGGGAGGAGTTACTTGAGGAGAAGTGTGACTCATCCCAAGAATAGAGAGAGAGGTATACATGTCTTGAAGAGTTACAATTCGAATTAGGGAGAGAGAGAGAGAGTTACATTTAGACATGAGGGAATATTTGGTGAGAGTTACAAATCAAATTGAATAGGGAGTTACAAGTGCATTTAATGAGGAAGAGTTACACTTTTTCTATACATTGAATTAGTGAGGGAGAGTTACATTCTCTTAAGTGTGGAGTTACTATTTTATTCCAAGGGGGAGGTTCGATTTTCCAAATAAGAGATTCTCAATTTAATTTATTTATTCCATGAGAAAATTTGTTTTTATTAATCCATTAAAGGTGAAAGACTTTAGACGATTTTTATAAATAATAGTAATAATAATAATAATAATAATAATAATAATATTAATACTAGTAAGGATAAAAGTATTAATTCTTGACTTGTATAATCATGATTGATTTGATTTTAAAGTGGATTCCATATGACGAGATTATCCTTGATCATTTAGACATGACTTTCTATTTTTGGAAAGTTAATTCCAAATTGAGATGTGACTTACTATTTTTGGAAAGTCATTAGAATTGTCAGAAATTTAATTTTATTATAGGTGGTTCAAACAAAACTGAAAGATATTATTTCTTCTAGGAGAAAGTCATCCTTGAGCTGCCAAATATTAGCGCTTCCTCTCAGTTAGGGAGGAATTTCTTTTTGTATCAAAGATCCTTGCTTCCTCTGATGTCTTTCATTCATTTTAGTTCAACTTTGCTCTGTAACATTTGTAACAATGAAGTCGCAATTTAAAGAAGAATCATTCACTGGACACAAATTTGGAAAGGAAAGAACCATCACATATCACATATACAAGGATTACATTCAACCAATTTTCATCTCAAAAAATTAGGTGATAGAACACAAACATCACATAGACAATACTCAAACAAGTCACATAGACAATAATCAAACACAACCAAATGTCAAGTGGTGGAACACCTGCATCCTAGACAAGTCACATAGAGAAGTCTCACTACACCTATTGGCTAGATAGGTGGCTCTTCGCGTGTCCCTGACAGTGGGTCGGGTGCATACCGAGGCCTACTCTTGTGGCACACACTACACAAGAGGTCCCTCATCTTCAGGAGCTTTCCGACATCATCCCCTAATCCTGTGAGCTCTGACAGGGGGGAAAGACAACTCAATGTTCTTAATCAGCTGTGACCACTTCCTTGAAGGGTCATGTCCGTAAGTCCAAGCTGCTTTCTAAAAACCAAGAACTTTCCTTTCGGTAGAGGCTTGGTAAGAATGTTAGCCATCTAATCATCAATGGAGATGTGATGGAGCCTCACTACTCATCTTTGCACCATATCCCAGATATAGTGATACTTGATCTCAATATGCTTGGACTTATCATGAAACACAAGATTTTCTGCAAGACGAATCTTGCTCTTATTATCACAATATATAACTGTTGTGTCTAGAACTTGCTCAAATAGTTCCCCAAAAAGCTTTCTTAGCCAAACTGCCTCATAACTAGCCATGCTAGCAACAATGTACTTAGCTTCAACTGTACTCAGTGCAACAATTTTCTGCTTTCTACTCATCTAAGAGATTATGGAAGATCCGAGCTAGAGCAACACCCATAAGTGCTCTTTCTATCAATAGAGTTACCTGCCCAATTAGCATCAATATATCCATGAAGTCTTATATTTTTAGCAGTATATTTCAATCCTAGATTATATTTCCATGCAAGTATCTGAGTACATGTTTTGTAGCAATCCAGTGGGCATGATAGGGATCAATCATATGCTGACTAAAAGTGTTTACAACAAAGCATATATCAGGGCACCAAAAACATCAAAGCACCAATGAACTGTGTATACTCTGTGAGATTTGATAGACTATGTCCTGCAACTTTGCCACATAATTTCTTAAAGTTCATTTCCATAGGAGTATGCATGGACTTACATTCTACCATAACAAATCTTTCAAGAAATTTAACAACATATTTTCTTTGGGAAAAATAAATTTCACCAGGGCTTTGCCAGACCTCTTGATCTAGAAAGTAATGCATCAAACCAAGGTGTTTCATTTCAAATTCATAGGCTAACTCCCTCTTACATTGGAGGATAATAGGTTCTCCTCCTATCAAGAATAAATCATCAACATACAATACCAAAATCAAAGGTATACCTTCATTGTCTTGAATTAGAGGTTTGGGTCTACACTACTTGTGAAACCAAATTTTATCAGGTAGCTATCAATGCGAGCATACCAAGCTCTTGGAGCTTGTGTAATGGACATGTATGCACAGTGGAGATCTTTAAAATACTTCAAAGACGTAAATGTCCATTGTAAGACATGTAATTGTATATTGAATTGATGTAAGATATGAGATGATTACAAATGAGAATGAGGGCCCGCTTATATACCCTAGGCAGGTGCCCTTTCATGAATGGTCATGTCTTTAAGACATGCCTCTTCATTACTAACTAACTAACCATTAGTTAATTATTATTATATTTATATTTATTATTTTTATATGAATTATATTCATAACATTGCCTCTTTCTTCAAGAAGCTTTGTCCTCAAAGCTTACTGAGAATATCTTCTCGTCTTTGAACTTTCATTTTCGTTGATACAAGATGATATGATGCTCTGAGTGACAGTTAAAATTGTTGTTCTAAGAACGGATCGAACCATCCTAGATTAATCTTCTGTGGAATCTTCTGATCTTTGAAAATTTGTGATGAATAGTTATTGTAAGATTGGATTTTGCAAACTTCAGTATTCTGGGGAACATAAATTTGTCGTTTATGTTTTGAGTTATACTAGTACGTAGATTGATTGGAAAGTTTGCTCTTATGATTAAGATGTCGATAAATAGTTCTTCTGGTTGGACTTTCCCTTATCATGTTAGTGGTTGTTTCCTGATTTCCTTCAGGCGTTGTTGTTGTTGAGTTGGCTATTGAATCATCATTTGGAATGCCCATCATCTGAACTGCAACTTCTACATGTTTCTTCACTTTAGTAGGTTTATCCTTTGCTTGAGTTACGATTTTGACTGGATTGATATTTGTTTTTTTATCTTCAATTTGGGTTGAAATGATTAGAGACTTCGATACTACTTCTTGAAGTTGTTCGAACTTTTCATTTAGTGATTCCTTGTCACTTTTAAGCTTCTTTATTTGCGTAAGCAAAGTTTGGTTATGATTCCTTAGACATGAAAGTTTGCCATTTTCTGAATCGTTGACTTTGTCCTTAGTATCTTTGTCATTTACTATTAAATTTTTTATTTGCTCTAATAATTTTTGATGAAGGGTTTTTAGTCACAATTTTTTTTGTTGTTGATAGATTCTCCTTTAGTTCCTTGTTAAAACTTTCCCTTTCTTGTTTTAGTCTTTGTTTCTCAACCGTGGACTTTTTTATCTGTGAAAGTAATTTCTCATTGTGATCCCTTAGACACCAAATTGCTTTGTTGCTTTCTCTTGATTTTTCATGAAACCGACTTTTGAGATCTGTATATTTCTTCTCAGATGCTTTGTTCTTTTGTTGAAGTTTTGCGATTTCTTCTTTTAATTGTTTTATTTGCATTTGCTCATTGTCTTAATGTTCCTCTGTACTAAATAATCTTCCACACCTTGGACAACATAAATTGCACCTTTTTTGAATATATGTATATCCAATTTCCTCGAGATAACTTGGACATTTAGTCCAAAATAGTGATTGTTGTGTGGGACTCATCTTGACTACTTCATTATTTTCGAATTAGGCTCCAGTTTTCTTGACTTGATAACCTTCCTTGGTAATTTAATTTAATTTAATTTTTATTTTTTTTAATTTATCTTTATTTATAATATATATATATATATATATATATATATATATATATATATATATATATATATTTTTTCTTTTTTTTTATTCTCAACAATAGTTTTTTTTTTTTTCTTACTCTCTTTTATATATTTTTTAAATTTTTGTTTTGTTTTATTTTTTTTCTTTTTGAAAATTACAACTCTAGTGAAACATGGCTTATTAACTCTCTTTGGATATAATATAAAATATATGTCCACTTATGTGCGTTTTGTTGAAGAATCTAGGGCAAAGTAGTGTAGTGTGATTTTTCGTTACTTGATAACAATTTGTGGAGTCTTTTTACTTTTCTTATTAGCTTAATTTTCTTCTTCGTCTTATTAATGCATGTGTGTGTACTTCATCAAACTGCTACCAAAACATAAGGACAAGAACACAAGATATTGGCTCTTTGCCAGGGCCAAAACCTCTCTTCTCTTGAGAGGAAAACCCTTTAGTGAATTTTTATTTTTGAAGGTTCTATTGATCAATGGCAAACCCTAGACCCTTGACAAGAGTATCCTCCAAGCATAAGTCGAGTCCATCCTTCTTTTTGCACGTTATTCCCCAACACTTCTTTCGGCACTTTGTTCTTCGACACTTCGTCCTCCTTCTTCCAAGACTTCGTTCTCGTACTATGATTCTTGTCTAGGGATAGACCTTCTTCGAGTGAGTCTTCTAGATGAGGCTTTCCTCTTCTATCCCTTGCTCAAGTATACTTCAACTTTGACCAACCGAGATCCTTCTTGAGTGTATGACTGTTCTGTTGTTTGGCAGCCCTAGTTTCTTGCACATGGGAGGATTACTAGATGTTATATGCTCTTCTCTCCTTCGCTTGTGTGTCTTTCTTCTACGCTGGAGTAGGAGGCCTTGTAGGCCTAGTTTTAGCCCCAAACAAAGATAGGTGAGTGTTTATGGAGTTGTCCTAGCGGTAGGGACAACCCTCTGTTTTTCTCGCACGTGTGACTGCAGCAGCCCTAGAACAAACCCCTTGACTTCGGTAGTATACCCTTCCTCTTCGCTGCCCTTGGAGACCCTCTTCCTTTGTTCTTTCTTCCTTTTACCCCTCGTAGATTTCAGAGCTCATTGAGTGTGTTATGGAGGAGTGGACAACATCTATATATAGAGGTTTGTCCCTCCATTTAGGCTGACTAGAAGGCCGACTAGTCAGCTTGTTTGTAGGTTGACTTTGAGGGTTGTTTGGAGGCTGATTTGTTGAGCTGACTTCGAAAAGTTTCCATGATGGTGTAGCATGCTTGAAGGACTTCTAGATGGTGCCATTGCATAGGAGTAGACTTGACTTTGCTTGGAGGTTTTCCCTTTGACTTTAATATATAATTATACATGCTGTAACGTGCCCTTAAGGTCTTCAACATAATTCTTTTGACTCTTTGACTTAGCTATAGCACTTTGACATGTGCTAGACCTACTTCAATGAGCAGGAAACTCATTGACATATATTATAAAAATAATATTTCTTTTCTTGAATAAGTGCAAATATCAAAAGTACATTTATGAAGACCGAACCTAGTTACATTTCCTTCAACACTCCCTCTTAACTAGGGAGGTATTCATACAACATTACAAGGTGTTTGGCTATTATCAATCTTGAAGAATTCAAAGAAGAGAAACTGGATTTGCAATCCATCTGTTATAGCATCATATCCATCAACGTTGTCATAGTGCAAAGCCTTGACTGAGAACTCCATCTCTCTACGAGACCATGAGCTACAATGCTAGTGCGACCAATGATTTATAGACACCTTCATCATTGTCTCTCAAGGTACATACTCACCTGGGTGTTCACTGAGATTGACCTTCGAGGACTATTCTTATCTTGGGTTCCTAGCCCTCAAAGAATATCGGTCCTCTTGCCTACTCTTATCTTGGATGCTCTACACATCCTCAAAGAGTATTGGATGCCAGAGGATTACCTAATGCTCCCATTCTTTCTTCCCAAGTGAAGACAAGAATGTTGTGTCTATCTTGTGCCTACGTTTCCATTCATGGCCTTCATCTAGACTTACGATTGTTAATCCTAGTCTAGTGCATGACCCATGAGATGGAAAAGAAAAACATAAGTGTCACTCCTTTGTAATCAGGGGTGATGCAAAACTCTCTCTTGATCAGGGACCTGTCGGAGCTCCCTCTTAACTAGGGACTCTTTCATTCATCAACAACTTTTTCTTCAGGTGTTCTTCAACTGCTCGATCTCCTTCCTTTCTTTGATGTCATCAAGTCTTTGTTCAGACTTCTTCTAGGTAGGGCACCATCCATCGATCACTTCCTTCTTGGGTTGTCATGTCTTGCTTCCTTCGTGGAAAGTGGCGTTCTTGTCATTCATTAGGTTTTCTTGCCAACTTGGCTACTCCTTTGTCATCTTGTCCATGCTTAGGAATATTCTTCTCATGGATGCTTCATTGTACTTGCTTGTTTACATGCTTTGACCTAGTAGCCCATCATGACTTCATCCTGATATTGCTTCAACATTTCTTTTTCTTTTGTTGGATGGCTTCTTCATCACAACATCTCTGTAGAGTAGAATCAGTTATTTGTACCTTTTATATCTCCAAGGCCTTCATAGGTGTCAAGGGTCTTTTCTTCCTTTATGTAAAGAACTAATAACAGATGTAAAGAAAACAATATGCAAAACTTGTAAGGGTATTTCAAGGCTTACCTGAACTGCTGTGTGCTGATCTGCTGTCTGCTCCTGTTCCCCTGCTGCCTTCTCTTGTTCAAGCTGATTCGATTGCCGGGAAACCAATTCCTCCCTGCCAATCCAGCAAGCTTCTCACCGAAGCTCACTGCCCCCGTGCCCAGAACCTCAGGTTAATTCAAGCTCTTGATTCCTGGTTTTTCTCGCTGCCCTCTGTTCTCCTCCCCCTCATGACCGGCTCAGACCAGTGGTTTTATAATTGCAGGCTGGGCGGTGGCCGCCCTGTACACCCATGACTCCACCGCTTACTCTCGCAGTGACAACTTCCTCCAGCTGTGAGTCATCTTCCTGTCCAGATGGTTCGGCCTGCTTAAGGTTTAGTTCATTTATGCGATGGTCTATATATATCAGATTGAAGGTATTATACGTTGATCATCTTATATATATATATATTATAAGATATGCTTTATATTAAAAAGATTATATTGATATGTACCTTATATTAATATACTTGGTTTTATATATATATTTTTCTCTAATATATTAAGTGTATTTATGTTTGCTTTAATATAACTTTAGAACTTTAGATTAATTTATTAATTATTAA
>APFE031586196.1:0-52670 GCA_000404065.3 Pinus taeda | reverse complement strand
AGGGACACATAATATGAGCAATTAAAGATGGGTCGTTACATACACTCCCCCTTCAGAAAACTTCGTCCCGAAGTTAGACAGGTTTCCAAACTATCTTGAGATCATCCTATCCTTCCTAAGCTCTTCTGCCCCCATCCTATCCGTCCTCTATTGGAGTATGCCGTGGCGTCAGTTTTACTGACCTAACCATTCATAGACTCTAAGGTGACAGCGTCGGCTATACCGACCTGATTCCCAGTAGGCATCCGGTAGTCATCATCACACGTCTAGGGGAGCGTGACTCGCACAGTCCTCCCATGACTCCAGGGTTCGGAGGATAAACGGTGGGCAACACCTCCACCCCTCGTAGTAGAACTTAGGGTGAACACCCTATCATAGAATCACTTGGAGCTTTAATTGTTCCGAGGTTCTGTCATCACGTGGTCATCCCGGTAATCGAATCATTTACTTTCATCTGCAATTATACACTCACTCATGCATTCGGAAAATGTGCATCAACATATTCAAAATAACTCATGTATTATTCAGTATAACATATTTTTACCATTTTCTATGCATGTCTTTTGAATTCCATCTAAAATGTAGTCATTTCCTGAGTTCTATTGATCATATTTGACATGTAAAAATAAAACAAATTTACAATATCTAAATTTCTATTAGAAGTAAAACACTTTAACTGGCTTAACTTTCCTTTGACAACTATAATTAATAAAATGAACCACATATATCGTTTTGGTATCCATGTACTAGCAGAAGTTAAACATATATTATGTCACAAAATTCCACGTTTATTTATAATCATTCAAAAATGGTCCTGGTTCTCTGATTGCAGTGAAGTAAAATATATACAAAACATAGTTTAAAATCCTTCAAAATTGACATAATCTAAGATATCTTTGACATATGTCCTCTATTTTCCCAAGTTGTGGATCCAGGACTATACTTGTCCCATTGGACCTTAACTTGGTCCACTAGGCGGTTCCTGAACTGTCGAACCCTACGTTCCAGAATACGTAAAGGTTCGACCAATATGACTCCCTCGCCCGATACCTGCAATTCCTTCCATTGAAGGTTATGAGATAGATCAGCTATATAATGTCTTAATACAGAAACATGAAATACATTATGAATTTTATGCAGGTGAGGTGGCAGGGCAAGACGATAGGCAACAGGTCCCACTCTTTCCACGACTTTAAATGGCCCAATAAATCGGGGTGATAGCTTTGTCCCTTTCCCGAATCGAATAGTACTTTTATTTGGCTTGATGCGGATGAAAACCTGATCCCCTACTTCATACCTCCTATCAGTTCTGTGAGCATCAGCATAACTCTTATGTCTATCCTGAGCTTCCTTTAATCGTTGCCTAATTTGCCTTACCTGCGCTTCCATTTCATGGTTTAATTCAGGTCCTATTATCACTCGATCTTCTAACCTGTCCCAACTTAACGGTGTTCTGCAAGGTCGGCCGTATAAAGCTTCAAATGGAGGCATCCCAATCGAGCTGTGGTAACTGTTGTTGTATGCGAATTCGACTAAGGGTAAATACTTTTCCCAGTGTGATTGCTGATCCATTACATACATTCGCAAGATGTCTTCAAGTACTTGATTTACTCTTTCAGTTTGCCCATCAGTCTCAGGATGGTAAGCAATGCTTAAATTTAGCTGAGTACCTAAGGCTGTTTGCATGCAAATCCAGAATCTAGAAGTGAATCATGAATCTCTATCGGATATAATCTTTTTAGGTACTCCATGAAATCTGATAATTTCATTTATGAATACTCGAGCTACGTCAACAACATCGTAAGTGTCTCTCACGGGAATGAAATGGGCGCTTTTTGTTAATTTATCCACCACTACCAAAATGGCATTGTGTCTTTGAGAAGTAAGAGGTAGTCCAGTGATAAAATCCATAGAAATGGTCTCCCATTTAGACATAGGAATGTCGTGGGGTTGTAAGAGGCCCGCTGGGTGACAATGATCGGCCTTTACTTGCTGACATTCCAGATATTTTGCAACAAATTGAGTGATATTGCGCTTCATACCTGACCAGAAGAAGAGCTTCTTGGTGTCCGCATACATTTTCCCTACTCCAGGATGAGCACAATATACTGCTCTGTGGGCTTCCCCAAGAATGGTATCTCGAAGATCTTTATCATCAGGAATATACATCCTTCCATGGAATCGTAAGATTCCGTCGTTTTCTAGTTCATATCCCTCGAACTTCGATTCCTTGGCCCCTTTTCCCTCTAGACTTGCTCTCACTTTTAAATACCAGCTATCTTTTATAAGATGATCCAGTACTCGTTGTCTTAAGTCTACTTTAATGGGTATGAGAGAAAATATACGAGGTCTTCTGCTTAAAGCCTCTGCCACTACATTTTCTTTTCCTTTAATGTATGATATCCCAAAGTCATATTCACTTAGAAATTCACTCCATCGCCATTGCCTTGCATTTAAGTCTCTTTGGGTGAACAAATATTGTAGACTTTGATGGTCGCTTTTAAGTGTAAAACCTCGTCCCACTAGATAGTGTCTCTAAATTTTTAAGGCTAGTACTACAACAACTAATTCTAAATCGTGAGTAGCATAGAGTTCTTCATGAAGTTTTAACTTCCTGGAAGCATATGCTATTACTCCTCTATCCTGCATCAACCCTGCACCCAGTCCATGTTTGGATGCATCAGTACATACTGTAAAATCTTTGTCCATGTTAGGGACTCTTAGAATTGGTGCACTGGTGAGTAGTCTTTTGAGTTCGGAGAATGCTTTGCTACATTCTTCGGTCCATTCATACTTAACACCTTTCCGTTGAAGAATTGTAATTGGCTTTGCGATTTTGGAGAACCCTTCTACAAATCTTCGGTAATACCCGGCTAAATCCATAAAGCTTCGTATCTCATGAGCATTTCTCGGTATTGGCCAATCCATGATCGCTTTTACTTTCTCAGGATCTACCGAAATCCCTTCACCTGAAATGATGTGCCCCAAATAATGAATCCTTTCCTGAAAGAATGAACACTTCGATAGTTTTCCGTACAACTGGTGTTCTCTAAGACAGGACAATACTATCTGCAAATGATCTTCATGCTCTTTCCTATTCTTGGAATAGATGAGTATATCATCTAAAAAGACTTGCAGAAATTGATCTAGGTATTTACGGAAAACGCTATTCATAAGATTCATGAATACTGCTGGTGCATTGGTTAACCCAAATGGTACCACAGTGAATTCATAATGTCCAAAACGTGTCTGGAATGCAGTTTTGGAAATATCATTTTCAGAAATCCTTAACTGATGATAGCCTGATCGGAGGTCAATTTTTGAAAAGACAGCAGCTCCTTTCATTTGATCGAAAAGATCATCGATTCGAGGCATAGGGTATTGATTCTTTACTGTAGCTCGATTCAAGTCTTGATAATCTACGCATAATCTTAAAGATCCATCCTTCTTCTTCACAAAAATTACCGGAGCGCCCCAAGGTGATGTGCTGGGCCGAATATGCCCTACATCCAGTAGTTCCTTCAATTGGATCTGCAGTTCCTGAAGTTCTGGAGCCGTCATTCTATAAGGTGCTTTAGAGATCGGTTGGGTACCTGGTTTTAATTCAATAGTAAGATCCAATTCTCTTACTGGGGGTAATCCAGGTAGTTCTTTTTGAAATACATCTAGAAATTCGGCTAACACCGGATATTGTCCTAGGGATGGCCCTTTTCCTTGGCTTACTTCTTGAATTACATAAGCCTGGCAACCTTAGCTTAAGCAACGCTTCATCTGCATTGCTGAAATGTAGCGTAAAGAGACTTCCCTCTTGATTCCTTGAATTTGGATTGCTTCTCCTTCATCATTTATGCCTAGAATCCTTTTTCCATAACAATCTACCCAAGCTTGGTGAGCTTCTAGCCAATCCATACCTATGATAAGATCATATGTTCCTAATGCTGTGACATAAACTTTCAGTTTAGTCAAACAGACCCCTAGGTCAATTTTGCATTGATCCACACTCAAGCCCACGGTTTGGAGTTCTCCTAAGGCCATTTCCACTTGATGGAAATCATTTTGTCTACGAGCTGCCAACCCACATTTGTATAATGCGTATGATGAAATGAAACTATCTGTGGCACCAATATCAAATAAGATTTTGAGTCTTATACCATTGATAGTACCTAAAGATTCCACTATAGTGGATTGATGTGCTGCTTGGTCGTGGTCGACCACTGCATGAATTCTATGATTACCTCGATTGTCTGATATTGGTTCCTTTCCAGTCCTATGCAATATATTCAACGAAGCTTCGGGGCAGTCCCGTTGAAAGTGCGGTCCCCCACATCCCCAACAATTAAGTGGTGCTGATCCTCTTGAGTCAGGGCGTGAATTCCTAGAGAACGAGCTTCGTCCTCTCGTGTTGATTCCTCTCGAATTTCTTCCTCCACTAGCGGTCCTTCGAGATGCCCAGGGACTGGTGTTTGATGATCCCGCGGCTATAGTGTTTACTGCCATGGGAGCTCTCGTCCCTATATTTCTTGGGGTAAACCTGTTACCGTAAGGTGGCCTCGAGCTACCTCCTTTGAAGAAGTTCCGGGGAGTCTTTCCTGGAAATCCTGATTGGACAAGCCTTGTTGGCCCCATATCCTTTTTGATCCCTAGGTGCTCTTCTGCATAACGACCACATTCGACTGCCTCGGCGACTGATGATGGCTTCCACATGCTTACCAAGGCTCTGATGCGAGGATTTAACCCAAATATGAAGCGTTCAGCTTGACGTTCAGCCGAGTCTAAGTAGTGAATGTATTTTACAAGCTCCATAAACCTTATCTCGTACTCTTCCACCGTTTTATTTCCCTGAATTAACGTATGAAAGGATCTTGCTTGCTGTTGTTGAAAGTATGGAGGTAAATACTTTGCGCGAAACCTTTCCTCAAATAGTTCCCAAGGGGCATTATTTGATGTAAGGTGTAGCTGCTTTTCCAGATTTCCCCACCAAATCAAGGCACTTTCCTTTAGTTGAAACACGACAATTTTTGTTTTTGCCAAAGATGAATATTCTCTTAACCTAAAGCATCTGTTCGTTCCTTCCAACCATGCTTCAGCGCGTTCACCTGCCCGACCTCCTGAGAATTCCGGGAGGCTGATTTTTTGAAGCTCCCTAGAGATGTCTTCTTTCAATTTTCTGGGCTCGAAATTCTTTGGTTTCGCTGAACTAGTAGCCAAATGTTGAGATTCCTCTTTGGTTTTAGCCTTAGTGGATTTTTTTAATGTCTCCAATAAGGCTTCCAAGGAGTTCATTATCACAGTCAACTCTGGCGCTGGGGCGATTGATGTTGATAATGGTCTGGGTGGTGATGATGGGGACAATGATGGTGACGGTGGCGGCATTAATGGTGGTGATGCTACCCGATCACGTCGTCGTCGCTCATACGTTTTTACCATTGTAATGGTTCCTGAACACATAATAAAATTTTATCAAAATTTAGAGGTAGACAACCGAATTTAACGCATAAATTTCTTTTGCGACTTCACATTCATAAACAGGTATAGTTTTGCCATTTTTACCCGCTAGGCGGATCTTACTGGTACCGAGGTCAAGGAGGGTGGTCTCGCGACCTCCTTGTCCTAATGCAGGGTATTCTACCCTAATATGAATAATGCAGAAGTGTATGGTTATTCGTTCCTAAGGTAAGACATCTAAAGTTTATTACTAAATAACATTCACAAAAATGCCAATGTTTAAACGCCTCGATATGGGAATTATCGGCAACATACCCGTCACACCTCAAGCTAGCTACTACTTTTAAAGAAGGGCATACATGCTTATATTTGGAATATATTACTTAGATATGGATTAAACCTATAATATACATATAAATGAAGGATTGTTCTGGTTTCATATTAGTATGAACTTTAGTCGGAAACTTATTTATTAATATATATATATCTATTATAATAATTTTTTTTTTTCTTTGTTACCTTAGACACTATTACCAAGTATAAATCCTAAACATCCCTGTCAATATGCAGAGGAGGTTGCAACATTGAGAGGGTTTCACATATGAAAATCTGCAATCAGGCTTTACTTCAGACAGCTTGAGGATTCACAAATTTGTATAAGCTTTATAAAATGATCTTAAAAGTTTATAAGAGTGGTCAAATGAAGCTCCTCAAGATTAAGAGTATGTAACTGGGGTGGGTGAAAGTCCTGTGAATCGGAGATAAAACTTCCCTGATTAACCATAGACTCATGTTCCAGCACTCCAGTCTCTGTCTGACTGCCTACGGATTATGAGGCATGATTTGTATTTGATTCTGTTCATGTGAAGATAAACAACATAATGAAATTTTGAGGACCTAAGAATACGTAATCTTAGGCACTGTACCATCACCAGTACTCTATAAATGGGAAGTCCATCATGATAGTCATCTCAACAACCCAACTCTACTGCCTCATTTCTTGTCCTTAATGAATGGTAATAAAGTACTTTACCCATGCATCAGTAGTTGTGGGATATTTAAAAGGATTGGTGCCTAGAGATCCTTCAGATTATACCATGGATACCGGGAATACTTAATGACTTCCTCCAGGGCCATCATTTAACATGAAAGGGCCTGCCAGTAGTGACACCCAACAACTATACTTCTGACTTGCTACTGTTGTAGAGTAATACAAGCATATTCCCGGAGGAGTCTCTTCACACAATGATCAGATGGACTCCTGGAAGGGTGATTGGATTGGTATGATTACAGTACTGTCATCATTCATTGATAAACAACAATAAAGTCAAAAATATTTATTGATAAAAGACAGAAATGTTTTGGGAACAGAACAAGCCAAACTAGTATGCGCATGTTATTTTAGATCTAAGTTGGGAATTCTCATAACTAAGTATATGTAGGAGAAAATATGTGATATGACAGTCAATATGAAGATCGAGTTCAGAAAAGGTGAAGACAGAAAATCTCTCTTCAAAACAGTTGGCAAAAAAAAAATGATTGGAGTGCTTTTCTTGTAAATGTTTGTTTATCCTTGATGTTTGGACGGCTGACTTGTATAATGCAATGCATTATTAAAAATGGAAGAAATATCAAGGATGGAATTGTCAATGGCTTCAGTAAATGTGGACGAACATTAGGAGAACCATACGAAAGACTAAGTAAATCAAACATGAAAGTAAAAGAAGAAAATTCACTGCATACTATGAATTATAAGTTAGTACAGACATGGGTGCAGAACTGTCTTGTGAAACAATGAGTCAATAGTAAAACAGATGGACAAAGACCTCTACAAAATAACTCTTTAAACACCAGTAGAAAGGAGAGAGAAAAAAATAACAGATAATCTTCTGAAGTATGTCATGTAAATCTAGAGTATGGCTTCAGTAAACGATCCTTTGATTCTGCACAATAGTATTAATCAAAACTTTTAGTAAATTTATATCCTGGGAGTAGAGAAGCTACCTACCTCGCAAAGATAAACATGCGTGTTACTTGAACCGACAAGAAAAAGTGGCCTTGATGAATGACTGGCCAGTGCCCTTGTGCTTACATTTTCCACTGTGGCAGGAGGATCAACAAATCCCTCAAAGTATTCCCAATCACCCCAGCCCAAGCCCATTGCTCCAATGCCAGCATAGCCAGGAATACCAAAAGAGACACCTCGACTTAAGTCCTTCCCTGATTTCTCCAATGTGCCTAATCCAACTGTAGCTTCCCCCAAACCAAGATGTGAACCTTCTCTGCTTCCAATCCCCGCCCCTGGTGATATAAATGTAGGTAGAGGAGTAGATTCTGTTCCTGCCCATCCATTCCTTGGTCATTCAACTTCTGACCATAAGTACAGTGACTCAGAGAATGGATCTTCAGTAGTAAAGTTATGATATATAAGGCCCTTCTGATTGCTTGCAACCACCATTTGTTTTGGATTGCAGGAATTGACGCAAATTGCCTCAAACAACTCTCCATTTTTACGTAATATATCCTTTGGCTTCTGAAAAGTGATGTAAGTCTTCTCTCTTGGGTATGGCATTCTTTGTTCTGAGCTGAATGTTCTGTGCAAACCGTTTGATTGGTTGACATCACAAACAATGGACTGCTCTTTATTGGGCACTTGTCCAGGCATTACAAGAAGCAAATCAAGTGTTAATAACTGGCGATAAACAGAGAAATCAATTCATATGGAAGGAGCAGCTTGATAATAATTCAGTCTTCAGATCATATTTGGAAATTGGCAGGAGGTGAATTGTTAATCTGATATTTAAATTAAATATGGGAACTTAATCCGCACTCCGTTTGTTGGAAATTGTGGTGAGAAAAGGATTTAAAGAAGTTTCCAAAACCCTTCTTCTTGGCACATTTAGATACAATAGAGGAAATCAAGGGACATTAAAGAATGATTGAACCTAGAAATTTAAAGAACGATTGAACCCAGAAATTTAAAGAACGATTGAACCCAAAAACTTACTAGTTGTCCCAAAGGGTGCAAATAAACTTCAAGCATGGAGAATTGGTTGTGGAAACCCCCAACCATCACAGCATTCGCGCTCTGGTCCGAGAGCCATCATTCATCCTCCGGATTTTTTTTGAGCTTGTCTGAATAGGAATCTACGCAGATTTTGTCGTTGTTTCGATTATCAGCCTCTATATTTTTTTTTTTACTCTCGCAACATAAGGAGGCCTATCAGCATCAGAGTTTCGCATGAACACACAATCTCCTACTTTCACAATCTTGTTAGTCCCTTTGATTGTGTAAGATTCCAAATCCTTCATCCCTGGTTTTGTTTTCGCCATGCCCCTCCCTTAACAATAGAGGTAGACTACACAGTTTCCTCGTGCGCACCGATTATGGCGTCCTTCCCTCCAAAACAATAACTAGACTTCGCTAACCACTGTTAAGATGAGCAGTACTCGTCCCTACTCCGTTTAAATGCACCTCGACAAATATAAGAGAACCCCGACGACGGAACATGATTCCTCGGGATAATACACTTGCCGACTAATTTTGGGAGTCGAAGCATTTTCGCTGCAACTGGTCTTTAAATTTATTAAGAACCATGCAAACCCCACACTGGTGGTCTGCAAAACCCTCAGTACCAGATATTGTTCTGTACCAACGGTGATGTGGAAGCTTTAAAATGCCAAAGCGAAATGGATAAGGCAGCAACACAACCGTCAGGTGCCTTGATATTGGCATTGACTCGTTTCTATAAATGTGTGGTTTGGATTTTCTTTAAACCCTAGCAATTATTTAAACCCTAAATTGTAGCATGCTCGACAATCCTCGAGAGCCCACGATGGGGTTTTCTTTACTGTTACGATGAAGTGAAGCTTACACAGACCGCAACGCAGGGCCTATGAGGTCGAAAGGGTTTGAACGACCCTCTGATACCATATGTAATGAACCGATAACAGATGTAAAGCAAACAATATGTAGAATTTGTAAGGGATTTCGAGACCTACCTGAGCTGCTGTCTGCTCCTGTTGAAGCTGATCCGATTACCGTGAAACCAATTCTTCCCAGCCAATCAAGCAAGCTTCTCACCGAAGCTCCCTGCCCCCGTGCTCAGAACCTCAGATCAATGTAAAGCTCCTTGGTATTAAAATAGGAGCATATAATGTTTATATTTATAGGAGCATATAATATGTTTATATTTATAGGAGCATATTATATTTATTATAAAGATGGTTCGTTACATACACTCCCCCTTTAGAAAACTTCGTCCGGAAGTTAGATTTTAGGTTTAAGGTTTTAATGGGCATGACTTTCCCTATCCAAGTTCCCGAGCTATTCTAAAATCATCCTATCCTTCCTAATCTCTTCTGCTCCCCTCCTATCCGTCCTCTACTGGAGTATGCGATGGCATCAGTTTTACTGACCTAACCATTCATAAACTCTAAGGTGACAACATCGGCTATACCGACCTGATTCCCAGTAGGCATCCGACAGTCATTATCACACGTCTAGGGGAGCGTGACTCGCACAGTCCTCCCATGACTCCAGGGTTCGGAGGATAAACGGTGGGCAACACCTCCACCCCTCCCGGTAGAATTTAGGATTAACACCCTATCATAGAATCACCAGGAGCTTTACATTGATTTGAGGTTTTGGGCACGGGGGCGGGGAGCTTCGGTGAGAAGCTTGCTGGATTGGCTGGGAGGAATTGGTTTCCCGGTAATCGGATCAGCTTCAACAGGAGCAGACAGCGGTTCAACAGACACAGCAGTTCAGCAGACAACAGCTCAGGTAGGTCTCGAAATCCCTTACAAATTCTGCATATTGTTTGCTTTACATCTGTTATTGGTTCATTACAAAATATGTATTGCATTTTGATTTTTATGCTTCAGATTTGACTAATGTGGATGTTGTTTTGGGATACCCTTGGATGGAATCTGTTGGTACTATCAATATTAATGTGCAGAAGAAATTCCTGAAGCTCTGGTATAAAAAGAAGAGAATTACATTACATGATATTTCCATCAATAAACAGGTAGAGTCCAAGGAGGCTGAAGCAGAAGATATTCCAGGGACTGACACATCAGATGAGGAATCCGTGGTTGAAGTAATACTGGAAGATAAGAAACAACAACAGAGACCACAACATGTACCAACTACCAATCAGGTTCAATTAGGTGGTGAATTAAAGTAGGATACACCATTGGTGAAAACTTCAGCATATCACAAGATATATTTTTCTTGGAAGAGTCTTATAAACATGATGTTGACTCTCTTGATTCATGACATTAAATCCAATGACCTAGCAAACCCTAGAAGCATGAAGAACATGCTTTTACCTATAAGATCATCAATAAAGAGCATGAAACTTATGCTTTACAATAATAACTTTTTCTTCTTTTCTTTTGTTTGGTACATAAGATACATATTTAAATGAGTAAAACAACAATTATGAATTTGCAACAAAGAGCACCCACTCCATAGGAACCCATGCGTATTCAGAGAGATAGATGTCTTTGTAGATTCAACATTGAGAGAGTTGAGCTTCTTGATGACTTGAGCATATGTTGCACGTCCTAGGCACCCTCAGGACCCATGATGTTGGTCTACTTTGAGCTAGCATTAAGGATTCTTCATGATGACACCATTGGACCCAACATGCCCCCAGGTTGGCTTTGACACAACCTGATGGGTAGGACTTGATTTAGAGCCCAAATGAGGATGGTCTCACATTGAGAGATTTGGGAGGACTTGTTGCATTTCTAGAAGCCCTAATCTTGTACAGAGGAGGCCCTTTTTTTTTACAGTTGGAGACCCATGGAGATGGCATGGAGACACCCCAACTAGATTTGGGATCCCAAAGTAAGATTTGAGGGAACTTCCTCAAATTTTGGATGACCATAGCATCATGACACTTTTTTAGACATCACTTCACCGTGGCATGGCATTTTGAGCACTAAAAGGGCATGGTGTTTGGTTTTCTAAAGGCTGCAATTCACACTCGTGGGCAATTATGGTATATTTTGTCACTTAGCTAGTGGGTTGGTTTGTAACCCAAGGTTTTCTTATGTCAAATTTGTTTTAGGCGCTTCATTAGTTAGAAATTTGTCACCTCACATTTCATTTTCATCATCACTTGTGGATCAATTCGACTTCTTTGAAGGAATTCGACCTAGCTTAAATTGTCTTTTATCTTTGTGGAGATGTAATCTTTTGTGGAAAATTTTCTTTTGGAGACATTCTCTTATTGTCGAGACATCATTTTGGGATAATAAATGATTGGATCATGCATTTATTGTAAGTATTCTATATTGTTGAATATCTTTTTATGGCTATTGCATGGAATGGCTATTGTTAGGGTTTCTATTTGATAGTTTTGTTGAATATTTTTCTATGAAATCTTGGTACAATATTCTATGCATTACCCTTAAGAATGTGTGACAATCCCTTGAATGAATCTTTATGTTAAGTTAACTTCAATGATGATTTTATCCCCTCATAAAATGATAGCTAGGGTTTTGAAAACTAGGGTTTTCATTATCCCTTACTCCATACTAGTGTTTGATTCTTCCATGAGTAGATCTCCCTCTAGTGTCCATCACCCAAGATCAAGCATTGGCCTTTCCACATACATTATCACACCATGAAATTTTTCGTAAACCTATACTGTCTCTCTTCTTTAATTTTTGGCTCTTTAAGGCAAGCCACTAGGCTAGGGTTAGGGCCAAATTCAACTAGGGGGAGTGCATTTGCCTTTGGGAGGGATCTACACGTGGTTTGTGACTCATTGCCTCAAAATTATCTCTTATCCATGGTGAAGTCTACCATTTTAGGGCTGATGTCAGAAGCCCTAGGCGATTTTGCTCGAGGGTAAACCCAACCTAGCCTTAGGTTTCAACTTGGGCTTTTTGAAGGCTTGTTGCTCCAAATATTGATCATATATATCTTTTCAAGACTTTTCTTGGCCTTCTGTACCTTGGGAAGCCTTTTCTCCTTGCTTATTCACTAATCCCTAGATCACTTGTGCCCTAGATAGGCCTTTGGAGGGCACACATTGCCTTGCCCTTGTGTCAAATGTTATTCCTTGGCCTATCCTAGTCTTCAAGTCCTAGACTTTGAATATCCATTAGGTGACCTACATAAGGGAAGCCACTCTTGTGGTGAAAATTCACTATAGAGCAAGAGGTGGTGGCTGTGGTGATAATTGGTCTCCACCTCATAGTGTTGTCATTTGGTCTAGTCCTTGTCTTATGAGGCCTCTCACAAGCCCTGCTACATTTTGAGCCCTGCTACATTTTGAGGCAGCAAAATCAATGACATCAAACTCGAAGGATGGATGTGATATTAAGGGAATGATGAAAGGTGTAAAGTATGGAATGGTTATGGACACGCTACTTCAATCCAAGCTTTCCAAGTAGTGCCCATCCCATAACACTAAGGCCTTAAAGGAGGTTCCATTGGACTGGAGATAGAGACAACCGCCCTAGTAAGGTGAGAGAACAAGTTTACAGTCAAGATTGGTCAATTATCCAGCTCACCACTTTATTCATGTTAAAATGCCCAAAACATTAAGTAAAAGAACTTGATTGCAAAATGGTTAAAATACCTGCTGAGTGGTAGTCAAGCTTCACTCAAGAGGAATGCTAGATGGTGAGAGGTGTATGAGCTGTGCAAATGTCTAAGGAATGTGGCATATCATCACAACTGAGCAATATTTAGGGCTGTTGGCTGGCTGGTTGCCCAAATTAGGAAAAAAGTTCTCTTATTGGGTTACCCATTTTTGGTGGGTAACAATTCTCAATAGCAGCACTTGGAAGGCCAAAACAGCTTTTGGAAATTGTGCTTTGTCTTTACCTATCACTAGCCATATTGCCATGCACATTGTCTGCTTCTAAGGTAAAGTAAATAACCCTATACAGTTCTATAGTTGAAATCTAGAAAACATGTCTGGGACTTCATATAAAAGTTTACAGAGGAGTGGGCTGGTTTGTTATTCATTGTATTAGGAAAGTGGCATTGTGGGCTTGAACCTTCATTTGAGCTCTATAATAATGATGATTCCTGCCTAGGTTTCAGATTGCTTTTGGATGATATTTCCTATCTAGTCTAATTCTTGCAAATAGGCTTGGTAGCACCTCTATTTTGGAGATCTTCTGCCTTTATTTGAAAGACAAATCAATATGATTGGTGTTGACTAATTCATTAATTGATATATACTCGAGGAGTTTAGATACACTGACTAGAAGTCCATTTTTGTTGCTTCTACTGCTTTCTTTACTAATATTAAACATGCTGTTTCTTCTAATTTTGCTTTATTTTTTTTTTATACATTTGCAGGGATGACACTTGCTTGTGCAAGAGTGAAGTATGGAGTCAATGGAAAAATAATAGTTTATTATATTTACTTGATGGAAAAACACTCAGCATGGTATCCGGAGCAACCTTGATATTCAATGCTGCCAAACAGCAGTGGTCTCAAGTGTTGGAATCTCTAAGAGGGCCAACAGAGAAATTGGATGAATGTAAACTGCTCGAAATAGTTGTAAGTAAATTTCTTCAAGGATTGAACCTTAGATAGGATTTTTTCCTTTTAATCTCTATGTGTCACTTGAGTTAAATATCAAGTTATATTTTCTCACAAGTCTTATTGGAAATCATAAGCTTGCAAATGCAACATTTTGCACAATACCTTGGTGGATGGAAGTTTAAAATTAGTCCTAATAGATTCCTGCCAATAGATCTTTACATCAAAGGAGCTTTTCCCTTGGTAAAACTAAGAATCTTATGTTTTCTACAGCATACTGGGGATTTATGGGCTTGCAGGATCCATTGAAAATGCTAGTTCCATGACATATCAGCCTTATGGTTTGCTGCAAAGTTGGGCTTAATCTCCTCTAAGATGCCCATTAAAATTCTGAGTGGCAGTAAAACAATAGTAAAATATGAGATGCCTTTTGTAGGTTATTTCGCAAGACAGGCACACAACCTAATCTGGTGATTCTTGAGGGAGCTTCTACCATCAATTTAGCAGTTTTAACAGCCATGACTACAGTGACACAGTCTAAATGTTACATATACTGGATGGATATTTTTGGTAGTTCCATATAAATATGGTTGCTTTATTCATGTATTGTTTGACCAGTCAATGTTTGGCACATAGCTGAATTACTGGCTGTTGTGCATTCAGGAGAGTGAATTACAATCTATGTCTCTATTCTGAAATATTAAATTTCAGGATAACTTGAAGCAAGGATGATGATGAAGTGATATTTGAATTTTGTCACTTGAAACAAGAGCAGAGAAAGCCTATCTGGTTGTAACATTGACAGTTGAAGGCCCTGATGAAGAAATTGGACCATGAGGCTACCAATGGGTTAAAGTCAACATGAATTATAAAAGGTTGTTGCCCTGACATGGAAGTTGAAGATGGTTCCTCAATCATAATACAACGAGACATTCAAGAGGCATTGAACTAGGAAATCAAAGGCATAACAGAGGACAATGCAAAGTCCCCTAATCAGTGGAAAGTCTATCCTCTTGCTATTTTTGTAAGGTTTATCTTGGAGGAGTGCAGTCCTTGATTTTTTTGTCTTTCTTGGAGGGCACACATATGGAGGAGGATTATTTTATCATTTTTTCATTTGTGCAACCTTGGAGGACACAATGAACCTGTTATGAATATAATTCACATAAAAATAATAAATATAAATATAATAATAATAAATAATAATTAATTAACTAATGGTTAGTTAGTTAGTAATGAAGAGGCATGTCTTAGAGATATGACCATTCATGAAAGGGTACCTGCTAGGGTATATAAGCAGACCCTCATTCTCATTTGTAATCAACTCATATCTTACATCAATTCAATAGACAGTTACATGTCTTACAATGGATATTTATGTCTTTGAAGTATTTTAAAGATTTCCGCCGCGTATACGACTTTTGGTCATTATATTGGTATCAAAGCCATGTTGGCTGATCACCAGGCCTTTGGCCATCAACCTCCCATCAACCTTGTTGTTGTGTAATTGAATTGTTTCGCTCAGAGTTTGGAGATTCCCCATATTGCCATTTAGGCCTTTGGCTGTTGACATTTCAATTATTCTAGTAAAATAAAAAGGAGTAGTCTATAATGTGACTTTTCGGAGATTTCGATCATTTGAAAAGCGCATTATTTCGGCAAGCCACCCCTCCGCTTTTCCGTCACCTCCATCTCCGTCACCTCGCCGGAATGCTACTTCGTTACCTCCGTCTCCGTCACCTCACACGCTGATTGCCTGCTTTAACTTCACCAACCCCGCCAATGCATTAACGAGCTTATCTCAACCGCGCCAACTCGATTTGATTTTTCATGTGAACTATCCCCTGCCACCCCACCCTTGCTCAGAGCCTAACCACTGAGCACGCTGCAGCATGAAAAGTCGCATTATAGACTACTCCATTAGGGATTGATCTCCCAAGTTGTTAATACGTGAATAATAGACTCAAGGGAGAAATTGACAGATGACAGGGTATGTTCAATGCCTCGGTTTGGTTGCCATAGATATACCAAAGAACAAATATGAATATTCAGAGAAGCCAAGACTAAATGATATCCCTCAAGAAATGAAAAAATCTTCATTTGATATCATTCAACTGTATTATGGTAGGCTCAAAAAAGGGTTAGTGATATGCCTCCTTATTTACTTTTGTTAAAATTGGCAACCACGACAAAACTTCATGTGGGTCATCTTATTCATGGCTGATAATATTTTTATTAGATTCCTCTCGTCGAGAGGTGTAGGATTGATATAAAGATCATCCGATTCCGATAAGTATTCATGGAGATATGAATTTATTTTGATTATGGAATTATTATCAAGCCGACCTACAACTCATGTAGGCTCAGAAGCCCAATAGTCGCATCTATTCAAACACCAATGTTGTGTATAAATACAGGACTTTTCCTCATTTGGACTCACTCATCTCATCACATCTCTCTCTCTCTCTCTACTGCGCAGAAAAGAGTCTCTTCTCTACTGCGTAGAAAAGGGTCTCTCTCTCACACATGTGAAGCTGGAAGCTGCCGAAACTGAAGCTGCAACTGTAGAAGTAAAGATTGACCTGCGTGGACTAGAAGATATCCTCATCTGAACTGTGCTGTAGGTTCATCTGAACCTCCTTTGAAAGCCACAACTTTTGGTGGTGGAATCAAGTCAATCCGACGGACGGTTTGCAAGATATCAACTGCCCTAGTTTAAAGCCAGAAGCTGCCGAAACTGAAGCTGCAACTGCAGAAGTAAAGATTGACCTACGTGGACTAGAAGATCTCCTCATCTGAACTGCGCTGTAGGTTCATCTGAACCTCCTTTGGAAGCTGCAACTTTTGGTGGTGGAATCATGCCGATCCGACGGTTGGTTTGTGAGATATCGTCTACCCTAATTTGATGATGAAGCCACTAATGGTGATGTTGGTGATCTAGGGTTTGCTACTGTTGATATAAAGCAGATTTATTGTACTATTTCTCTCTACTGAATTATTGAAGATAAAGGGTTTCCCCACACATTGTGGGTCTTGTCCTTGGCTAGCCACCACATCTTGTGTCTCTTGTCTTGACTTGTTTTCTGTCGATCATTTAATGTTCTATCTACACTTTACTTTACATGTGATTGCTAATCTGTGGAATATAATAAGAAAAAGAAGTAAACTGTTATAAGCATAGAACATACCATAACTTAACAACTTTCCAAGATGCTTTTGTTGTAGATATTTGTTTAAAATGAACCCCAACATCAAACGCAGTTTAGTTTCATCTTCATCAACGAGGTAGATGACACTAGTTAATGCAACATGGTTGAAGAGTTGTTGAGTAAATTGTTTGCAGTTTTCAATGGAGGGCATAGGTGACCATGGATCAACTTATATGTGGCAAACATGTGGTGAATTGCGGGATGCCTTGCCCATCTGAAACTTAACCAAGGGGGGGGTTCCACAATCCTGCTTTCCAAAACCATTGTATATGAGTCGACTTCATGTCGATTGCACACCCCATGACTTTAAAGACCAATTACTGTCTTGACCCTAACCCCGCCCCTGCAATCCACTTCTATTTTTATTGACAGCACTAACTTTTTCCAAAAAAATGGTGGATGGCAAACCCCGTCTCAGGAGTTGGTAGTCAAGGAGTTGCATAGAGTTGAATGGCGTTTTCGGCATATATTTTATGTGGCACATTTTTTCCTCCTTTTTTTGACTTGGAGTTGCAAATACACAAACTAGGGACAACTTCAATCAAAGTCAAACAAAGTGTCCTGTTCATACAATCCTTTACAAAGATTCATGGTAGTTTAAATAACGATATAATTTGAAGAAGAAAGTCCACAATGTGTCTTTTTGACACATAGTGGATTTCTTTCATGGAGAGAATTGTAAATAATTGGTGCAGCCATGGCTGAATTGATGAATTAAGGAAGAAGCCCTCAAAACAACAGAGATTGCAGAAAAGATGCTTGAAGTTCAATATTTTGGAGGTGCTCGAAAATATATATTTAAGACTCAACAACTCTTTCCTGGGCTTGAAAATATTTCCCAGATGGTTACTGTCAGTGATGTGCACTGCATTGCTTAAGAAAAGACAAATGGATATGATATGGATTGGTATGGTATCCTGTAGTTTGAAGTGACAATAGATGATTCTCTAATTAAAAAGTAGTATAGAAAGCTTGCTCTGGTCTTTCACCCTGATAAGAACAAATTTTGTGGGGTAGGGACAACTTTCAAGCTCATTGGAGAAGCCGTGACAATCCTATCAGATCAGATAAATTGTATGTTGCATTATAAAAAGAGGAATGTTGTGAATGCCATAAATAATCACTTTTATGGAATGCCAAAACACACACAACCAAGTGCCAAAATGCACCAACAAACACAGGTCTAACTTTCTGGACTGTATGTTCCTTTTGTACAGTAAAGTACCAGTACATGACGACAATTGAAGTTAAATACCTTCCCTGCCAAAATTTCCAGAGGTCATTTATTGCCAAGGAAATTATTTTTGCTCCAGGTACTGGAGCAAACACAGTAGGCATAATTTAAAGACCAAAATCTGGGTAAGTGCACAAGTGACAATGCCTTTTAAAACTAGGGTATCTGGCAGCAAGGTTCATATGGAGATTCAAATATTATTGTGGATTGGTAAAGAGCTATTATGGACCAGATCCTTGAAATAAAGTCCAGTTTTCATTTGATTTCCTTTATAAAGAAAGGTGCAGTAATTTAGATTGATGGTGGCCCTGATTTCTTCATCAACTTTTCAAATCATGATAAATGGGATAGAAAGCATATGGAATTCTTGAACTTTGGAACCTTCATATTGAAAAGTTTGTAATGGAGATGAATGCCTGTATAAACAAATAATCTCAAGGAAGAAGTCAGATCTAAATCTAAAACTCCTTTAAGTCCGGAATGAGTTGCACATATCTGAAGTTGACAAGGGATGCCCTATAGATATTGTAGTGAACAAGAAGTGTTGTAGTTACAAGAGAAATTTTCTATAGCTTACCAGGGAAAGACTATCTTTTCAAAATCAATGAATAAATTGTCATTGATTCCTGTTCCTAATTAAAGGTTTTTGAGACTTTAGGTCACTTCTATACTTGAAAATGACAGCAGTTGGAGGCAGAGGAAATCAATATTTTCGTTAATACCTGAGGCAGACTTTTGTATATTGTTTATGAATAAACAATTTTGAATTTAGTCAAATCTGGTGTTCATAAAGAGTTTTATATGCAGGTGTCCAAACTTTAGTGAATGAGTTTACAGATCGCGAGCATATAATATGCCAATTTTTTAAAGTATGGATATATGTTCTTCATTGGAAAAATCATACAATTGCAGTGAAACTTGTTACTTCTAGAAATATTTGTGAGGATACTACGTCTTGCAAAACATGAAAATGTATTCTAAATAGATTTAGATTTGACAATTGAAAAAAGTCTCTTGAAGATTACATAGGTAAAAACAAACTCCAGTTTCAGAGTGACTAGCTGAAAATATCCTGGCATAATATCAGCAGTGATGAGACACCTGTAACCAAAAATCTAAGATTTCTAGAAGAGAAATCAATGGGTAGATTTTGCAATCAAAGAAAAATGAAAAAATTCCCAAATTTTAAGGCAAAAATAAGCAGTCAGGATGAGATGTGAGTTAACGAGTAAGCAGAGTATTTCAAGGTAGAGGATCAACAGAATAAAAATTATTTGCAGATTTAAAAGCAGATTTAAAGACAAATTTGAAACATAAGATCAACAATCAAAAGGAAGATTTTTCTTTGTGGAGAATTAACAGGCATAGTAAAAGAGCAGTTAGCAGGTCTTTAGGGAGTATTCAATAATTTCATATTTCAAGGAGGTAGACCCAGATTTCAAGCAGCGGTTAGGTAGACCCAGAAATATGACCACTGAGATTATATGTTTATACGATTCTAGCCATTTTGATATCTTGTCAAAGTGTTGGTTTACATACTGTTGTAGGTGACCGTTTGAGCTTTTATCTGCAAATAGGAAGGTACAGTGAACATATATGCCAAAGAGACTTCAATATAACACAAATAACATAAAAGCCATATGGTAGCAAGATTTTTGAACATGCCAAGATCACTTGTATTAAAGATGAAAATACACATACCACTGATAACCCATGGGGCAGCCAACAATTGTGGGATAGATTGAGAAATATCAGCAAGCAAATAAGAGATATATGATTACATATGAGTGTTGCTTTAATTAAGATAAAATATCAATAGGATCAGCACCTTCCACATGGACAATGCATACATATATGTCACCTTCAAATGTTTGAATTTGCCCAGAAATTATGTACAGGTCCAGCAACTCGTTTTAGTATAGAGACATGAATTTTATTTTAGAAAATACCACAGAAGAACTCCATTTTGAAGAAATATGAGCGTGCACAGAAATAGCTATTAATAAATGTATTGGTAAAGTTGATTTATTTTTAAACCAAAAACAAAAAAAAGTGTTGTCAAAGAGACACATCTTCAAGTCTACATATACCATACATATCAGCTACTTCCCTTTTATATAAGAAGGGCTTCAGGTGCAGGAGGCAGTGAAGTCTTTGTTGTATATAATGATTTATTGCATTCTGTCATGTGAAATTGTCATTATAAAAAAAGTGCTGGAAATTACCCAATCAAGAAAGAGAAGACAAGCTCATAATCAAATATGCAAGTAGTCGATTATTGGACCATTGAAACACTTTATTTATATATAGAAAAGATGAAGTACATGTACATACTTTCAACTTATCACAAGTTGGAACAATTTCAAACCCTAGCTAGCGAAACCAAGAAAACCCTAACAACCAACTCCTCATATATAAGAATCACACCTAACAAAAGCTGGTCACTACACCAAGAATCCTCAACAACCTACCATCATCAACTGCAATGACATTCATGACATGAATGCTGGTATGTGGGAGATTAAAGAAGAAGAAGCTGCATTTTGTCTCACAACTTGTTTGAGAATCCTACAAGTTGGTTAACCTTTATGTCTTTTCCTCAGCCCTGCTGGTTTATTCTGTGTCCTGGTTCAATATGCAAACATTCAGACACCACATTAACAACATCAACAACAACCACTGCAAAATTTAAGAGCAAACTAAGAGCATAAACATGGAAACAAACCTGGAAAATCACCAATTTGGGTGTTGTCAATGAGCCAATCATGTTCGGATGGAGGTTGATCCATTGAAGAAGTTTTTGTATCTATAAGATAACAATGCAATTTCCATCAGACCAAATAATATCATGTGAATTAATATAGGCATCAAAATACAAACTATATCAATTAGGGATCCCATTAAATGCACCTTGACTCATGTGATCAATAGAGCGATGGTGCTTCTGTCTACATGCTTCAAGTGAAGGCACAATATTGGGATGGTGCACCCCTGGAAATATTCAAACATTACATCAACAACATCAACAACAACCAGCGCACACAGATAAGAGAAAAGGCATAGCAACAAACCTGGAAAATGACCAATTTGGGTGTTGTCAATGGGCCAATCATGTTTGGATGGAGGGAGATCCATTGAAGAAGCTATTGTATCTGTAACATAACAATGTAATTTCCATCAGAGCAAATAATATGATGTTAATTTATAAAGGCATCAAAATACAAACTACATCAATTGGGTGTCCCATCAAATGCAACTTGACTGATGTGATAAATAGAGGGATGATGCTTCTGTTTATGTGCTTCAAGTGAAGGCACATTATTAGGATGGTGCACCCCTGCAAACATTCAAACACTACATTAACAACATCAACAACAACCAATGCACACAGTTAAGATAAAACACATAGCAACAAACCTGGCAAATCACCAATTTGGGTGTTGTCAATAAGCCAATTAGGTTCGGATGGAGGGCGTTCAATTGAAGAAGTTGTTGTATTTGTAAGATAACAATGTGATTTCCGTCAGAGCAAATAATATGATGTTAATTTATAGAGGCATCAGAATACAAACTACATCATTAGGTGTCCCATCAAATGCACCTTGATTGATGTGATAAATAAAGGGATGGTGCTTCTGTCTATGTGCTTCAAGTGAAGGCACAATATTGGGATGGTGCACCCATGCAGCCATTCAAACACTACATTAACAACATCAATAACAACCAGTGCACATAGTTAAGAGAAAACACATAGCAACAAACCTGGCAAATCACCAATTTGGGTGCTGTCAATGAGCCAATCATGTTCCGATGGAGGGCGATCCATTGAAGAAGATGTTGTATCTGTAAGATAACAATGTAATTTCCATTAGAGCAAATAATATGATGGTAATTTATAGAGGTATCAGAATACAAACTACATCATTAGGTGTCCCATCAAATGCACCTTGACTCATGTGATAAATGGAGCGATGGTTCTTCTGTTTACGTGCTTCAAGTGAAGGCACAGTATTGGGATGGTGCACCCCTACAAACATTCAAACACTACATTAACAACATCAACAACAATCAATGCACATAGTTAAGAGAAAACACATATCATCTAATCTCTCTATAGAACTTACTTGGGACAGTAGAGGATGCACTGTTGGAGCGAGGACGACCACGTTTGTTGAGGTGTTGAAATTGAAATGGTTTATCTTTAGATGCAGGGACATTCAAATCAATATCCAAGTTGGCATTTTTTTTGCTTCTTTTATTTTTCTTTTTAGGGCTAAGGAAACTCTTCTTCCTCTTCAAAGATGACTCATAAGCACCCAACCCAAGGGTGAAGTCATAATCCATAATATGAAGATCATTAACATCATCCACAATTTTTTTAGCCAAATCAATCAATTGTTTTCTCTTGCTCACAGTAGAATGAGGACTATTCTGAAATAGGTCTAGATAGCCAAACAACTCCTCTCCCAACAAATTAAGTTCTTCAACATTGTCATCATCCATAATAGCTGTGCTAGTATCTGCATCAAGGTTTGGTGCCTCTATACTTATCTCAGGAGGGGCATTCAATGTATTAGGTGTGGTATCAAGATCCAATAAAGGGTCTGAATCCATTAAGGAGGAATGCAACCAATCTACCTTTATGGCATGCTTGCAAATGTTGCCACGAATAGACCATGGGCAATCAAAAGTGATAAAACTTGTGTGATGCCATATGATAAGATATTGCTTATCAGGTTTACTTTGACTGCTCACCGAATAAGTGTGAGATATACTCTCATGAGACCTGTAATCATTGTTTGGAATTCTTCTAGCCTTTTCCATTGATGATTCAAGCTGCATCTCTTTCTTGTGGTTGTTCTAATATCCTTCTTTTTTCGAATTTCCTTGAATCAATAACATGGCTCGACATTTTTTATTAGAGTATAGAATAGCCAATCCATCCTACGAGAACATTTCTTTCGTCTATCACATAGAAAGGTTGTCTTGAGATAATCGTGTTATGACTCCACAACATTATTTGTCTCCTGATTTGCATGAGGAAAATCTCGGAAGCCTTTAACCCACATCCTTAAATGTAAAAATCGAATTAGTAAATATATCTTGTCATTATAAAATAAAAAACGTATGAACTAAAAAAAATAGTATGCGAAATTACGCATCTTTTCACCAACAACCCAATTCTTGTGGAAATAGTCCAAAAACTTCTCCTCAGTTGCAAATTTGGTGAAAAAACCATTGATTGCATTATCCACTTCATTATTTGAAACATTTTTCATGATATAACCAAGTCCATTGAACATCTCTTTTGCTTTTTCTAAACTGCTGGCCAACCGATTAACATTCTTTAGCCATGCCCTCCTTACATGCCAAATACACAAGATCACTTCACATCTGGTGATTCTCCTACTATCTTTAATTCATTTTAAGTGAGAAATATTTAGAATGAATGCAACTTGCAATGTCAAATAAGAATATTGATGTTACCTCAAAGCAATGATTTCAGCTAATGCATCATCAACCATAAAGGCATTGACCTTCCAGTCAGGACGAAGCTGAAAACATCTATGCATGAGGTGCTCCAGCCATACCGCTATATCTTCTGATGTATTACGTGACATCACCACCCATGCGACTGGCACCCCACTTTGTTGCTCATCAAACATCGCGAGCGTGTACAACTAATATTGCCATATTAAAAAAAATGAAGTTAATTTTAAGTCAATAATCATATTGAATCATTATAACCAAAATGATTTATTAAAGCTATCATTGCAAAAATACTCACCCCATATTTATTTGTACTGATTGTTGAGTCTATGGCTATCAAGCTATTATGGGATAACTTGACCATAGTTTCCAACATCCATTTTGTTTGTATTCCAGCGATAAAAGGGATCTCTCCACCATTGGGCTTTTGGTAGAAGAAGAAATAATTATGGTGTTTTTCATGCTAGAGATTCACACTCATTTCATCTTTTCTATGTAGTTGGTAATTTTCTTTTGTCAGACGATTATAAATGTTTACAATATCTTTTCTGCGTAAGAAAAAATCCCTATCCCGGGCTGTGGCATCTATGTCAACATATTTCTTAATATGCATTTTACAAACAGAGTCAATTGGTACTTGAAGGAAAAAGACAACTTTCTAAATAAGAAATCATGTCTCTTGAAAGTCTTGGCTTCCTCTAAGGACCATCATCACCTAAAGTGTCGTGTTTGCCATGACAAGGTCATCCTTGCCCATCTTCATGATCATACATGTTGTATGTTATTATTGCAACACCGGGATCTTGAACCATGACCTTTATAATAAAATGGCATTGGCAACCCCTCTTTTTGACAATTGAACGCCTTGGTTTGGTTTTCCATTCTTCTCTCGTCCTCTGGGCCATATGAGCAAGTATAACTACAAAGTAAATTTTGAAATATCAACACATATGACAAATGATAATGCATTGTTAATATCAACATGTAAACAAAGCTTTTCTAAAATACTTATAGTTCCCATAGTAAGGCAGCACTAGGCCTTGAGCTTGGAGTTTTGATTTTTTGACGCTGGAAGGAACATGGATCATCTGGATTCGTTTCCTCTCTTTGAATAAAATCATTAATTCTTAGTTTAGTGATTTTTGCAACATGGTCAATATTCATGTTCGTCTTGTATACTTCACACCAAACTAAATCTTTACTAGAAAATATGATTTTCTCTTTAGGGTCTTGCACCTCAAGGCCCATAATAGTCTTCCATTTCTTTTCCATGTTGTCTCAATGTCTGCAAAACATGTGGAAACATATTAGGAAGTTGAATATAAAAATTGAAGTTTTAAAAGAGAATAAATAGTTGCATTTACAAGTAGACTATTGTCGTGGGTCCCCTTCTTTGACAAATATGGAAGAAAGAAGTTGAAATGTCAAAAGAAATATTCTAAACTATTATTGAGCAAGAACCCCACATTCTTCTAGTTTGTAGTACAAAAGCATCAATGACAAAGCTCACTGCCTCGTGGAAATGATGTTGTGAACATTGTACAAATTTGACAATGTAACTGTGGGCCTCATGTTGTCATATGATATGATATGTGAATCTCCAAAAAGTCGCATATCTTCACACAAGAATTTAATGAACAACCAAGTGTTTGAATGACACTTGTCCACAGAGTTGCCAAATGTTTCCAAGGAAATTTCAAACTCTAGAGTAGAACTGCTAAGTTCACAAGTGTCAAATGGTTGTCCAGGTGTGAGCTGATGATCAATATGATAGCCCAATACACAACAATTCCAGGATTACTTATCTGATGCCATAATTTTCCAGATTTGTGCCAACAAATTTGCAAGAATGTATACAAAAAAATTATCAAATCAAAACATGAATTTGATGATTTGGCCTCATATAGAGAAGCTAGATGCTAAATGATTGTCACTAAAACAGTAATCAGGGGTTGTATGCTAAAGTTTCAATTATTTTATTTTTGTGTAATATTTCATATATAGAGAGATTTCTCACATGATAGGTGAGATAATTATCTAAGTAAGAAATTCAAGAAGCGGTCAAGGGTTTCGAGGGAATCTACATAGGGCACCAGGGATAGAGAAACATTTTGTACAAACAATGAATGCTCAATTCTTGAAGTTCTCCAATTTAGAAGGGATTCACATTAAAAAGAACAAGAATGGATTCACATTAAAAAGAACAATAAACATCACATTTTAGGCTAGCCAACTCTTTAGGACAAGCAGTGACAAACAATGCTCAATATTCTTAAAAAATGGTCTTAATACCCCTACTCAAAGGATTTAGTGTGACCTTCAAAGAATTTGTCAAGTGAAGAAAAAATTGTAAATTCATATTTGGTTTTATTTTTCTACTTATTTCTTTCATGAACAGAAGAATATGTTTTGGGTGGTGTACAAGTATTGGGTGCTCATTGGTAAACAATGACGTAGCATATCATTCTACAAAGCATGTTGCATAAGGGATCTTTTTGAGGTTTACAATTAACATTTTAATGTATCTCAAGCAATACTCTAATATCTATACGGGTATTGTACTTGTATGGGTTTCATTGTTTTTGTTCTATTTACAGGAATTAAAAATAGCAAACAACATAATTATAGTACAAGAGGTGCACTGTATGGTGATGAACACGTATGTTTTTGGAAATTACAAGCTTATGTTTGGATAGAATGTTGATATGTTGCCTACTGATGATACCTAGTGCATAGCTATCTTAGGGTGACGATGAAATGAAGATCTTTTGCAAAGGTAGTGTTGAAACTATATTGTTAACATATGTGAGTGCAATACAAATGGAGGAAAAACAAATGTTAATTGTTTGGCTTAAATTTTTGTGCATTCCTTCTTATTTTTCAGTTGGTGGAGTTCTTGCAACTGTTTTAATTATCATCACAATTTTCTGGGTTAAAGTTATATATGGAGTATATTTTCATGTTAATGGTTCATTGGCAAATTGGATTAATCTTCCTTTCACATTTTTTGAAGGAGATGGGTGCTAGTTCATGTTAACAAGAGATCGGTTGGCCTCAATTTGCAAGTTTTCTCTATTATTTACTATCTGAAACTGATATAATTCAAGTCTTGATATTTATTAGCTTTGTTGGAGTAAGAATAAAGGATATTGAATCAGCTGGCAGAGTATTATGAGGCAGAAATTTGTTTCCATATATGAAGGAAAGAAATCAACCAACAAAAGTCAAATCCAAAAATTTTAGGGTAATGAAAATATGTGGCAGAATTGGGGCATTTTATGGAAAAGAAATAATAGATTGAAGATTTATTCGAATTCAAAGGTATGAAGATCAATAATTAAGGGACAGACGGAGACAAATGGTAGAAATCCCAATTTTCAAGGAAAAAAGTTAATCATCAACTCAACTAATACCTAATTCGAAGACTTCAATAGAGTTCTAATTCAAAGACTTGAGCAGATGCAGCAGAAATTCTAGTGGTCAGGCTCTGGGCAAGGTTCATGCCACAGTGTGCTCGGTGGTCAGGCTCTGGGCAAGGGCGGGGTAGCAGGGGATGCAACAGTTCACATGAAAAATCAAATCGAGTTGGCGCGGTTGAGATAAGCTCGTTAATGCATTGGCGGGGTTAGTGAAGTAAAAGTAGGCAGTCGGCGTGCGAGGTGACAAAGACAGAGGTAATGGAGTAGCGTTTCGGCAAGGTGACGGAGACGGAGGTGATGGAAAAGCAAAGGGGTGGCTGGATGGAATAATGCACTTTTCAGATGATCAGAATCTCTGAAAAGTCGCATTATAGACTACTCTGAATAAAAATATAGTCCGATGTAAATTTTGAAGGAGAACATTCATATATATAAAAAGGTTCTACATTATTGATAAAAAGTGCATGATAAAGTCAAAAGGGAATCTTTCCAAATATGTTTAAAACTATACGTAATATAAGGAAGAGCAGATAAGATTATCTTGATTCTTCATTAAGTAGTTTATAAGATTGTGGTTTTAGCAACCCATGGTAATTTCCCATGGTATTTTCAAGGTAAAAGAAGAACAAAAGGAATGCAAACTCTCTTTATGTGAATGATAAGTTTTACTTTTACGTGGAGAAAATTAATCGAGTCAAAGGCACATAAGTGGACATATATTTTATATTATACCCCGAAGTGGTTAATAACCACGTTTCACTAGGGTTGTGACTTTTCAAAAAGATTTTTTTTATACATATATATAGAAAAACAAGGTTTACAAAAAAAATAAAGTTAAAAAAAGAAAAAAAATTATAAAATAGAAGAGTTTAAGAAAAAAAATACAATTGTTGAAATAATATATATATTATATATATATATATATACATAAAATAATAATAAAAAATAAATTAAATTAAATTACCAAGGAAGGTTATCAAGTCAAGAAAAATGGATCCTAATTCGAAAATAATCTAGTCAAGATGAGTCCCACACAACAATCACTATTTTGGGCTAAATGTCCAAGTTGTCTAGATGAAATTGGATATACATATATTCAAAAGAAGTGCAATTTACGTTGTCCAAGGTGTGGAAGATTATTTAGTACAGAAGAAAATCAAGACGATGAGCATATGCAAATAAAACGATTAAAAGAAGAAATTGCAAAACTTCAACAAAAGAACGAAGCATCAGAGAAGAAATATAAAGATTTCGAAGATCGTTTTCAAGAATACTCAATAGAAAGCAACGAAAAATTTTTGCGTCTAACGGACCACAATGAGAAATTACTTTCACAGATAAAAGATGTCCAAGGTTAAGAAACAAAGACTAAAACAAGAAAAGAAAGTTCTGATAAGGAACTAAAGGAGAATCTATTAGAAAAATAAAGAAAAATTGTGCTTAAAAACCCTTAATAAAAAATTATTAGAGAAAATAAAAGATTTAAAAGATAAAGAAAATGATACTAAGGACAAAGTCAATGATTTAGAAAACGACGAACTTTCACGTCTAAGGAATTATAACCAAACCTTACTTACGCAAATAAAATAGCTTAAAAATGACAAGAAGTCACTAAATGACAAGTTACGACAACTTCAAAACAAAGTATTGAAGTCGTCAGTCGTTTCAATCCAAGTTGAAGATAAAGGTATAAACACTGATCCAGTCGATATGACAAGTAAAGAAGAAGAGAAATCTAGAGAAGTTAAAACATGTTCAAAATTTGCAGTTCAAATGATAGAGATTCCAAATGAAGATTCAATAGTCAACTCAACAACATCACCTAAAGGAAATTCAGGAACTGCCAAAATGATAAAGGAAAGTCCAACCAAAAGAACTATTTATCGACATCCGAATCACAAGAGCAGAGTTTCCAATCAATCTACGTACTAGTATCACTCAGAACAAAAATGACAAATTTATTCAGAATGCTGAAGTTTCCAAAATCTAGTTCTACGATAACTATTCATCATATTATTTCAGAGATCAAAAGATTGCACAAAAGATTAACCTAGGATGGTCTGATCTGTTCTCAATATGACAATTTTGTCTATCACTCAGAGCATCATATCGTCTTGTAACAACAATGATGACAGTTTCGTGACAAGCAGAAAAAAGAGATTCGACCTTGCATCAGTAGGCTTTGAGGATGAAGCTTCTTGAAGAGAGAGACAATGTTTTGAATATAATTCATATAAAAATAATAAATATAAATATAATATAATAATAAAATAATAATTAATTAACTAATGGTTAGTTAGTTAGTAATGAAGAGGCATGTCTTAGAAACATGAACATTCATGAAGGGACACCTACCTAGGGTATATACGCAGGCCCTCATTCTCATTTGTAATCATCTCATATCTTACATCAATTCAATATACAGTTCAATGTGGAAAAAGTTGAAGTCGGGATTAATTCGGCAAGGGTCCAAAAGTTGAAAAATTCGGCAAAGTAGGGAGTTATTTGAAAAAGTCAGCTAAAAGTCGGCAAAATTAAAAAAACACAAATTTATTCATTTTTTAATTTTTTTTAAACATCTAGAGTATCCACAACATCAAATAAATGCATTTCTACATAAACATGTAAAGAAAGCTAATATATAATATGTATATAAGTCTAGTGCTACATCACATATCAAAATAGTGAATCAACTCTTGAATTTTGAGTTCTGTCTGAGTCTCAACTCTGAAGAGTCAAAATATCAACAAAAAATATAATAAATGTATATCATGAGTCATCTAAAAGTCATCAAGTTCTCAGTCACTGAGATCCTCTTCCCCTTTTACGGGAATAGGGAATGGCTTGGCCTTTTCCTCTAGAGGAAGAAGGCCCTGCCCTGGGGATACAAATGGACTCAATCGTCCTCTGGAAGCTGATGGAAGAGGTGGCCTCTGTCCTATGTTGTTGCTGCTGCCCATCCTAGATGGTGTCACCTCCTCCTCATCATCCTCATCCAGCTCTGCTAGTGCCTCCTGACCCTGATGTTGCTCCTCCTCCTCATCATCCTCATCCAGCTCTGCTAGTGCCTCCTGACCCTGATGTTGCTCCTCCTCCTCTATCTCTGGCTCTCCCTCCCCTGCAACTGCTACATCCTCTAGATCCACACCTAACCAATCCGAGATCGAGTCCATGATCGACCTCTCAGTCTCGACTCTCCATGAATAGGTGGTATCAATATTGTCCAGTGAGATGGCTTCCACATCAGTAGGTTCCTGAAGCTGTTTCACCCACAATCGAAGATTGTAGTAGATGTAGACCATGTCATTGAGGCGTTGGGGACTCCAATCTGTATTAGGGTGATAGATTGTAAATTAGTACTTAGAAAATTTAAATATTAAAATTAATCAAATGAATTGAAAAAATTTAATTTGAAATCTTTTTACCTATTGCGCTTTTTGTTGTGTATTTTGTCAAATACACTCTAGTTGCGCTCACACCCAGAGGAACTGCATGTTTGGTTGAGCACTCGAATGGAAAGCTTTTGGAGATGGGGTACTCTGGCACCATAGCTTGTCCACCAAGCATCTACAAGTTAAAATAAAAATGAGAAACATAGAAACAAAAATTGAAATTCTAAACTTGAAAGTTTGAAACAAACTGAAGCTTACCTAGCATATTGGTCGTCCTATTCTTAATAGCCATGTTAAAACCAAATGTGCCACCTCCCATCCTATAGACCTCCATTTCTTTAGAAATCTCTTCAGGTTCTTGCTCAGATGACACCATCCTCTCGACACAAGTGAAGAATCCATCCATCACCTCAACATCAAATCTGAAACCACAGGCGTAAGAAAATGCAAGGTTGAGGTAGATACTTGTAGCATGAATGGGGCGATGGAGGTTATTGTTCCATTGCTGATCAATCACTCTCCATATGACCTGTTGTTTCTCTAATCCCTCGTCTCCCTTATCTACATAATAAGCACAAATGGCTTCTTTGGCCCTATCCATGGGCGCATACAAGTAGCCAATTGCAGGCTTGTCTCCATCAACCAACCAAAGAACCCTTATCAAAGGTTTTGAAATGGCACACACCTCCTCTACTCTTGCCCAAAAGCTCTGATCATATGAAACTAGTATGCATATGCCCTCTCCCTCTGGTTTGCAGCTAATAGATAAAGAATGCCAATCTGCTCAGAGAAACATGCTCTTCACATCCCACATAGGATTCAACAGAGACTGAAGAGATATGAAAGTAGTGGCAAATTGTGTAATGGCAGGACGCACCAACTCTTTGTTGTTGGTGAATCTTCTCATCAAGCTAAGCACAGATGCATGATTATAAATAAATTTTGTTATGCTCTTGGATGATTCAACAATATCCCTCACAGTAGGAATCTTACCTATATCCTCCAACATCAAGTCAATGCAATGAGCAGCACAAGGTGTCCAAAAAAAGTTAGGATACCTCTCCATAAGCATCTTGCCAGCTGCAACATAATTTGCAGCATTGTTCGTTATGACTTGGACAACATTGTTTGGGCCTACTTCTTGAATGAAGATGTCCAACAACTCACATAATGTACGTGTATCTTTAATGTGTGCAGATGCATCAACAGATTTCATAAACATTGTCCCCTTGGAACAACTAACCAAGAAGTTATGAAGGGTCCTACCCTTTTGGTCAGTCCAACCATCTGACATGACTGTGCATCTAGTGTGTTCCCATGATGCCCTAAACTCCGCCAATCTAGCAGTGCAATTAGTCTTTTCATCTTGAAGAAGAGGCCCTGTCAATTCTGCAAAGGTGGGGGCTTTGTACCTCGGGCCAATGACAACAACAACACCAAACATAGGCTGGTAGAATGGGTTTGTTTTGGCAATGTTGAAAGGAACATCACTCCATAGAAGACACTTACTGACCAACCTATCAACTTCTACCTTTTTCTTTTTTTCATTGTTGATTTGATCCTAGGTTGTGAACTAGTTGTGGTTCTAGGAACAAAAAAAGATGAGATAGATGAGGGGTTGGGACCTATGGGTAGGAAGGTGATGGTGCTGAAGAAGCACTGCCACTCTCAATTCCTCCCCCTCTTGAGGGCCCTACAAGTTGGTTTTTTAGTGCTGCTCTAGTGTCTTTTCTGTCCTCTTTATCCGTCAATGATTGAATGGCCTGTTAGATGATTTCTGGAGTTGTATTTGTGCAAAGTTCAACATTTTGCCCCGAAATTTGCCCCAAATGGAATTTTAATCTGTTGATACCTCCTAACATATGCTTGGCACACAACTTGCAAGTCAAATGCATTCTATTGACCCCCCCTAGTTTTGGGTGTAGTATCAGGTTCACCAAACTCCCACATAGCGTCCAAAATCCTTGGCATTTTGTTTTAAACTTTGAACTTGAAATTAAACCTGGGCGCAAAAAAAATTGAAACAAATTAAATTTCTTTAGCCTTCAAATCAACAAAATATAATTTGTATTACGCTCACAATTTAGAAACAAATTAGTAAATTTAAAATTTAAATTACAAATTTATAGTACATAGTAGCTATTTTGAAGTCACATGAACACTGCAGCTATCATCAAATGAACACTGCCGTTATCAAGTCAATATACAGTGATTATAAGGTCACTGTTTTATCATTTATGATTATGTGACATGTCATTGTTTTATGATAAAACTTTTATCATTTATGATTATAAAATTAATAAATTATATGCTACAACCCACAGTGTTTTAGGCTCTGTGCAGTGTGACTGTGTACTGTGTAGATTCATTGGCAGTGAGTGTTGGTTTTGTCTCTTGAGACTGCCCTTTTGACTATCCCATTTGGACAGAGTTTTGGAGCAGCAAGGTCATATATATTATACATAATTATAACATAGGTGTCAATTGTAGTCGATTGAGTTCAGTTCTATCATTCAGTGTGGAATTTCGAATTATTGTTACGACGACTGGTTTAAACTCATATAAGTTTCTGTTTGAGTTTGAAGGTGAATAACCACAATTGCATAGATATAAATTTATAATACGTATTACTGTTTAAACTTTACATATTATACCTAATACATATATTATAATTTATACATAATAGTAAATACATATTATACATATTAATATATTATACATCTATGGATAATAACATATACCTCCAGTTTTGTATGATTCCAAACAAGGTCTACAAAACTTATTAGGTTTTCTTCAGATAAGAGATTTGGAAGGCTTGATATGCCACAACTGTAATTTTTAGACCCACCGAACACTTAAGCATGGAACATTACAGTGGTCAGCCACATATATGTAGAATCCATATTTGGATAATGGTTATTTTCCGCTGCCCGCATTGCCATATATATTATATATTATACATATATGGAATCTGAATAATGGCTATGTTCCGCTGCCCGCATAGCCATATATTATATATTATACATATTACATATTACATATATGATATTACAAATTTACAATGATACAATCCGCTGAAACTTGAAAGATTTAAGAAACATTTAATAGCCTACAGGTATCTCGGGTTAATTAGAAATCTGAAGACTGAAACATACCTTGCGGGCTCCTCTTAATGCAATGGCAAACGGAACGTCATAAACCCTTGTATCTCGATTCTCCACAGCATTGAATGCCAAAAAGCCAAAATACACAGCGAAAATGAAGAGAAATGAAGCTTTGTGGCATTTTATCCACGCGTTCAGAAGGAAGGCCGACTTTTTGGATCGACTCCTGATTAAATTGGGAGTAATTTGATAAAATTGCAATTTTTTCGTTTACGAAAAAGTCGCCAAAAAGTCACATGATTTAATCGTTTTTCCCAAAAAATTGGGATTTTAGAAATAAATCGCGATTTTTTCGGGACTTTTCCCACACTGATACAGTTACATGTCTTACAATGGACATTTATGTTTTTGAAGTATTTTAAATATTTCCGTTGCATATACAACTTTTGGTCGTTACAAAGCCTTTCTAGGTGAACCTTGAGGCATATTCTCCCATGTCAATGTATATTTTACATGTATTGTTGAGCTAGCACTTTGTAGGGTGCATTGTATGTGGATCCATTTAGCATTTTGACATGGAAAAAATATTTAGTGGTGCACTCTGTCTTTTTTGGGGGATATCTAGCACACTAATCTCTATTTTTGGATGAGGTAACCTGTTGCCGCTTGCCACACACCTAAGTTAGTGAGAAAAGCCCCTAAACCCACAAGGTGTGGTTGGTGGCAAATTTAAGAGATGGGGCTGTCACCTATTTCCAACTCTATCTCTAGCTCTCTCCATTTAAGCTAAGGGGGGTGGTCCCTAAAAAGAAAGCTAAGTAAAAAGGGGGAATGTGAGGTTTCTAAGAGATGTCAAATTTGGATTACTTGAGATTGTGAGCAAATGTAATGAGCAATATGAAATGAAATATATGACCATCAACACATGAATCAAAGATTAACATACATAAAATCAATTCCTTCAATATTGCTTAAAAATAAATATTACTTGTTCAAAAATAAAGTGTTTCAAATTGAAACACAAGTAATTCTGTTAATCAAACAAAAGATGTTAGCAAGATATTATATCACATGCAAGATATAAAATTTGCTTTCAAAATATATAATCATTTACAAATCTAAAGCATGTAAGGAAGCAATATAGAATGACATGCAAAGGAAACAAGTTAAAACTTTACTTGCAAAAATGAACAAGATGGTACTTGCCTAAATAAGATAATCAATTCAAAACATTTTCATCAATGACAAGTACATGAATTATTTGGAAGCAAAATAGTAAAATGTGTTAGCATGAAATGCACTTAAACTAAGATTAAATGCAATTATCTTGGATAATTTTAATATAAATGCCTAGTGTAAGTGTGATATTTCTTTCGACTGTTTTGAAACAAGTCTCTTATGTAAGTTGTGGAAGGAGATCGAAGGAAAGACATCCAAGACTACATTAACGATACCTCCCTTGGAATATCCAACACACCTGATGCCTCTGGCGCTGCAAATACTGTGGCTTTGATGACTGTAAGGTCATCGTGTTAACCACATAAGAGGGCCTATGTCCCATGAGTTGATGAAGGAAAGGGGTCCTTAAAAGATGTCTTTCAACCAAGCTTATGCTTGGAGGTAAATTTTCATTAGAGATGCAAGCAATGTTAATATGCCTAAATGAAATGCAAGTAAGTTTATTAGTGTTTGTAAAAGGAAATGCCTTAGGTAAATGAAAATATGCTCAATGATATAACTTAGATAATTGCTCAAAATTATACAATATACAAGAACTTAAGCTTCAGAAGCACATAAGACTGTAAGTTGCTCAAAGTAAGTGCTTTAACAAATGATATATCAATGATCAATCAACTAAAATAGTGAAATGAAATGAAGCTTCAAAGTATGATATGCCTGCAGAGTGAGCAAATAACTTTAAGATAAATGAGCAAGTAACTAATGAGCCTATAGTGAGGAAAACGTGAAGCAAATTGTCAAATTAACTAAATCAAACTTTGTCACATGAATTGAGATGCTTGCATATAATGAAATAAACTGTTCCAAAGTGAAATCCCAAGTTGTACTTAAAGACAAAAGTTCAAATGCAAGGCATAAAATAGAAGCTAGTAGCAAAATCAAATTTAGAAAGTTAGATTGTGATGGTGAGATTGTGTTAGTTCTTAAGGCATGCAAAATGAAAAGTAAGAATACAATGCAAGATCAATCAACCGATAGGTTTCTCCTTCTAAATAAGGAGAAAATGATGTCTTGGGTGAAACCCAAGCAAAACTAAGCCTTTTTATTAGATTGTTATAAAGGTGAGAAACCTTCCAAAGGATCTCAACTAAAACTTCAGGACGAATCTTTACAACATATGAGATTTTTCAAGCACTAGGCTTCCTTGAAAGTTAAAATTAGAAACTACGGTAAGTACAATAAGAATGCTCTCAAGATTGAATATGTTAGGTGTCTCTTAATATTCCGAAGATTAGCCTCCAATCGTGAATGAAAGTTTGCAAGAGAGAGGAGCTAGTATTCTTTATCCATGACCTTTTCAAGTGAGAGAGGCCTCCTCAAATGCCCACGACCTCCTAGAAGATGAACTGCGAAGCCTTGAGAGGTCCTACAAGAAAATAGTTAGAGTTTTCCTCAAGTCTCTTGTTATCAACAATCCAACAATGAGCTGCAAAACAAAGACACAATTAATGTAGAGAGAACATGTAAAACAAATAACGATCATAGAAATAATGTACAAGAAACCAAATCAAGTGATGGGAGTGAAGTCCATCACTTGCTCTAGTTTAGAAAATGTTCTCAAGTACTTAATATAAAATCAATGAAGCACTATTTGAAAAGATTTAAAATATGAAATGTTTATTTGTATACATGCTATGTCCAAACGAATTCCTGCGAGAACACTTTTCCTTAAGATGAACTATGAAAATCCAAATAACACATAGAGTTTCTTTGAAGATGCTTCAAGAGTGGGTTGGTTTCCCAAAGACTTCTCCTCACGCTTAGGCCAACGAAAATAATTCTTCTACGATACTCCAATCAACATTAGTCCATATGGATTTAGAAAAGCAAACAATGAATTGAAACTTTTAGAAATTTATTTGAAAATAAAATATAACTTCCAACATCTAGAGCCTACTTCTAAATCAAATGTTAATGCAAGATAGTTTTGCACTAGAAAGTCTATAAGAGTATATGGAAAATGAAATAACAAAAAATATAAATAGAAGAAATAATACCAATAGCTCACAATGCACTATGCTCAAAAGTAAAAACTTCCATGAATGGATCCCCAAAGTCTTTTTTTTGCAATTCTTGGAAAGTATGCAAAGTATCAAAGCTTTCGCAAGCACAATAGGTAGTAAACAAATGATACAAAAGGAGAACTCAAAGCTCTATTATATAGAGAGATGGCAACAAATCCCAATGTAGCATCCAAGTGACAAATGGCCATGGTGAAGCTCTGAAGAAGGAAATCAAATTCCAAGTGGAGGGGTGAAGTAGGCACCAATCCAAATTGAATTCCATATATGGCACCAAGATATCCTCAAGCAAAATCGAATTCTCCAAGTGTGAAGATGAGCAAATCCAAGTGTGAACCAATCAAAGAGCTAACTCAAGTCAAACTCCATGAAAAACCATGTGATGACACCTCATGTAGATGTTTCAATGAATCCAACGTAAATCTCCTTGGGAATCGCGTGGTCCCTCCTTGAGCCAAATTCGATCTGGAGATGTGTGCCAAGTGAAAAAGAGGGAACATAAGTGGAGACAAACTCCTAAGAATATCTCAATCAATATCCTCCAAATATCTCACATGTGCATTTACTCAAATAATTCGATTTTCCAAGTCACTAGCTGCTACATTAATGCCAAGAAATTCGATTTCCTTGAGTGGGCCATGTATTTATGATGCAAGGTGCCAAATCATCCTCCACTTGTCCTTTGAATCATTTGTTTGACTTGAGATAATTTCCAAGTCATTTCCATGTCATTTTGTCACATGGAGCTATTTATTTCTCTCTATTTAATTTATTTCTAGATTACCCACTAAACTTAGGAAAAATGGGTTTTGACAGTCTAGAACTCATTTTTTACCCTTCAAAGTGCTTCATAGTAGAAAGTTGAGGGTTAGAATTGTAATTTTGAGCACATATAGTCCATACAACTTCTGTAGACATCACTTATTATATATTACATTCAGATTTTATTCAAATTTTCACCCTACGGGAAATTAAAAAATTAAAAAAATGACCCCTAGACCTAACCAAATTCCACGAAATTTTACGAACGATCTAGTATGGTAATATACAATGACTCTAATATACAATGACTTTAGACATTAGAAATCACCTAAGGCCTCACCTTCAAACCGTACTCCGGCTTTGGGGTTATGGTTAGAGGAAAAAACTCAATTAGTTATTAAGTCCTCGTAAGGAGATAATAATTAACTAAGCGACAAAAACCTTCCGGAGTAAACTCACTTGATGACAAGGTCCCAAGTTACCTAGGCCTATTACATGAATCAAACTCATCATATTAGCATCACTATACGTCATCCTCGTAGGGCTTGTGGAATTTGGGTACAATCGAAAAAGATGAGAAGAGGAAGTACAGTTGAAAATCTCTAGTGATATAATGATCTTTGATGGTACAAGCAGCCTTTGGTACAACCTTGGGCATGGAGTCTTCAAAATCTTTAGGTGCCACTCTAGTAGTCAACATTTGGTGCCACATGGGGATTCATGCTAGATAGGAAGTGATAGTATGCAAGAACCTGGAATTTTCGTCCACCAACAAAAGACCTGTATCAATAGCATCCATTCAAAATATCATCATATGAAATCAAGTACAGAAAATGAAGAAATACAAATTTATTCTAAGAGCATAAATGATAATTTATTCATGAAATGAAACTAGTTAACCAAAATGACGAGGGATAAAATTAGAAATACAATACAGAAAATGCCCCATGGCATCAAGTATTCTCTTTGTAGAACAGTTTGAGCAGTGGGCCATTGATAGGTAGCTCAAGTGACTCTCCATCCAAGGTGCTCAAATGGTAGGAATTCTTTCGAGCTGCTCCTTTGATAATGTATGGTCCAAGCCACAAACTATCAAACTTATCATGGTTAGAATTTGAACAGTTGGCCATTGATATGTAGCTTAAGTGACTCTCCATCCAAGGTGCTCAAATGGTAGGAATTCTTTCCAGCTACTCCTTTGATAATGTATGGTCCAAGCCACAAACTATCAAACTTACCATGGTTGCCCGACTTTTCATTCCTACGATCCCATAACAAAACCATATCATCGTTAGAAAAACTTCTATTCCTAGATGATTTGTTAAAATTTCTTTTAACCTTCGATTGATTTTCACAACAATTTTCAAAGGCTTTTCTCCTAGTTTCATCCAATTCTACAATTTGGTCAATTCTATTTTGCAAAACAACTTTTTTCAGATGTAAGGCTTTGTAGAAGTTGGTAAGCTGGTAGCCTCAAGTGCACAAGAAGGGTGGCATCCAAGCCATAAACTAACTCAAAGGGACTCTTTCTTGTTGAACTCTTCTTTGTAATCCTATCGACCTACAAAGCATATTTAATTTTGCTATCCCATGCCCTTTTGTTATCGCCTACTATCTTCTTGATGATGGTGATCAAATTTTTATTGCTAGACTCAGTGAGGCCATTACCCTGATGATAGTAGTTTGATGAATGGGATAAAACAATACCATACTTAAAACAAAATGATGAAAATTCAGCAGAGCTAAAAACCTTGGCATTATCAGTTGTGATCTTGGCAGGGACACCAAAATGAGTGATCACCTTATCTTCAAGAAAACCAATCACTACATTGTTGGTGGTGTTTGTTATAGGGACGACTTCTACCCATTTAGCAAAATAATTAGTGGTAGTCAAAATCCATGAGTAGTCATTACTTGAATTTTCATTAAATTTCCCTATAAGTCAAGTCCCCCAATGTTGGAAGGGAGCTTCCACGACCACGTGCTGAAGAGGCAAAGAATCTAACTTTTGCTTACCAGTGAATAATTGACAAACTTGGCAACCTCTAACATGCTTGGGCACATCAACAAAAATGGAAGGCCAATAATAACCAACTCTCATGATTTTATGAGTAGTAGTCTATGACACCGGATTTGTCCCCGAGGCCCGTCGTGTCCCGAATCAGGGGAATCAGACATGATTCGATCAGATTCGTGTCCTTCTGAACGTGTCTGATCGAAACACGATTGAATTTGGATCGTGTCTCGATTTTCGGATTCGAATCTGGAATTTAGCAACCCACACGATGTTATAAAGACAATTTTTACCATTCTATTTTCACATTGACTTGTTTAGTTTGTTGTGGGTGTTTGGGAGCAAGGAGCAAAGGGTGTGGGAGCATTTTCAAGGAGATTCAAGCAACATGTAAGTGCATTTTCTCTTTTTTTTTTTTTGCATTTTTATTACGACAATTTGCATGTGCATTTCTTTTACATATTTGTGCATTTTTTTGTTTATTTTTTTACAACATTCATGGCTCAATCAAGGGCAACAGAGAAGGGGCAAAGGAAAGGGATGAATGTCCCCATTGGATATGCCCCTCCTCTCTCAATTTCATCAGGGTCTACTGCAAGTGTTCCCTTTATTGCAAGTGGGGCAACAACAACAACTTCAAATGTTGAGGGAAGACTTCCTCCTCAAGACAACAAATATCCCTTGTGGAAATATGTGTCAAGAGAGCAAGGGCCAAGCAACAAGGTGAAGGGAGGAGGCAATGTGAGTTGGAAATGCAACTATTGCAACACTACTTTCATGAGCACATATTTGCGTGGGAAAGGTCATTTGTTGTCTTTACCAAGTTGTGGAATTGCGACTTGTACAAAGGTGCCTTTACCAATGAGGAATGAAATGGAAAGAGAGTCCAATGTTGATATGACAAATGTCGCTGTAAAATCTAAAAAAACCAAAAATGATGACCTCCTTCCATTCTTGAGGAAAAACAGTAACAAATTCCTATTTGAGAGTTTTGGAGGGGGACAAGCAACAAAAAGAAAGGCAATTTCGCTTGGTCCAATGGACAAGATTTTTCAGAAGGAGAAACGAGAATAGCTTGATCTCACCATTGCCTTTTTTTCTATCGAAACTTCATATCCTTTAATGTTGCACGTTCACCTCTATTTATTGAATGTGCTGAGTTACTCAAGGGTCTCCATCAGGGTATATGCCTCCTGGGTCAGATAAGCTTAGAAGCACATTGTTGACGAAGATCAAAAAAGAGGTGGAAAAAACGCTCGAGTCTATTAAAGCACCATGGCCAACATCTGGGGTTAGCATTGTTTCTGATGGATGGGCAGATCTAGCATGACACCCACTCATCAACTCCATGGTGTCTTCCTTGAATGGTCTAGTTTTCTTCAAAGAAGTGGACGCACTTGGACAATACAAGGATGCCCAATATATGAGTGAGTTGTTTATTAAAGTTATTTGTTATGTCCTTCTCAAACACATTTGTAGAGGGTGTTTCCACACATTTTTGCACAATTTTGGCTAAGGGAAAGAACCTAGCATTTTCGACTTAGGGACTTAGGAGGAAATTCGACTTAATTTGGTTGCTAGTGGAAGGTGGGGGCCACCCACGTGGGAATTCAAACTAGGCCATTCGAATGGCTTGGAGGGAATTCGAAGTGCTAGATAGAGGGGCCCACATGAGGCAAGGAAGGCCCACAAAGATAAAAGGAGGAGAGAGATCTCATTTGGATTCATTCTTACACCTTGCAATCAAGATTACTTGATTGTTCGCTTTGCTATTTAGCTGAATCAATGCGTTGTTTAGCCACGAATCTCTCAAGCGGAAGATTCAACATCTACTTCAGGGGACCATCCCTGCTCGCCCTAGAGAGGCATTTTCATTAGTATTTTAGGAGTTCAGGAGTGTGTTACAACACCACCATTCAGCCACAACTTGGAATGCGTATTTTTGGCTAGCTAGAGAATATGCAGGGGGAGTTTGGGGCTATCAGTGATCAAGCATTTTCAGGGAGAGTTAGAGGATTGGGAGAGCAACAAAGGGCCAACCTTTCTTGTGAGTTTTGGAACCAGCACAGCCAACATCCCAACAGTTTGAATTACTAGGCTTGGGGATAATGTGAAGGGCTAGTCCAACAATTTCGTGGAGCTAAGGAGCAGGTGCCATAGGGCGGAAGCCCTTCTGGGAAGTCAGGGGATTGATAGCAAAGGTGAGCCCAACACTTTGGGTCCATTTCCGGGAGGATTTATAGGCAGATTCAAGCAAACCGAGTTTTGCAGTTGCAGCTAGCGCTGGGCTTCAAGGGGGTCGAATTTCAGAAGTCTAAACTAGCCAAATTCCTTCGTAGGTTTTTTCTGGGTTTTTTGAGAGGAGTCTATGGTTAAAATTTCAGAATTTTCTGAACACTATTCGGGCCTGAAATCCTAATTCATATAATGGGGTGAATTGCTACTTAGCTGGGGGAATTCAAGCATTTTGTGGGTTCGCCTTTGGCTCGGAGATAGGCCAAACCCTTTTTGGGTTTTTGTGGGTTTTGGTCAAGGAGCTTGAGGTTAAATTTGCAACATTTTTGAGCATTGGAAGTGGAGTTTCTTGCAATCCCTTTCCAGCCAGCAGTATCGTTTTCTGGGCAGTGCGGAGCATTAGAGTAGTAGTCATTTCCAACATTTGAGATCATTGTATTATCACTTGGGTTCTCTCACGCTTGCCATTCAAGCAAGCCCAAGTCCATTCCTCCATACTATTGTACTTGCTCCATTGATTAATAAAATGGTTCAACTGGTTCTTACTTCTGGAGTTTTTATGAGCATTTGCTGATTGTTTAAAATTTATGCGCAGTAAATCATTTTTGCTTTGCATATCACTATTTATTTAAGTTTGGAGCATTACAGTGGTATCATAGCATGATCTTGGCCCCGCTGTGGGAAATTAGCCAGAAGATCATGGAAGCTTTGGGTATGAGTGCACAGTGATGGGTGAAACCGGAGACAAACCCATGGCTCATCGGAAATCTAGTATGCAGAAATTCTGGGGTAGAATTCATTGGGACAATGAGAGGTTGGCCCAGTTGAGGAGGGTGACAAACCAAACCCATCCTCACCCTTACAACAGAGACATTAGAGGTGAGCAGACCGTGGGGGTGAAACCATCTACATCATGTGGGGAAAGCTGACCAGATCAAGGCACCAGATCTCCTGAAAAGAAGCAGGTAGGACAGACATTGTTAGAGGTTGAGACCAAGGGGCAATTTTGCTGGTGGAGACCTGTCCTTAGATATCTGGAGCCTGAGGGGGAGGTTGAGCATGAAGCTAAGAGCCCACAGGATGGTGAGGAGCACATCGATATGCTCGGTGTGGCACAAGAGTCACCTTTATTAGAGACCTCCTTGATAGCCTCAGTTGACACCTTGGTGGAGAGGATAGAGCCTACACACATAGAGCCATTTGTTGAGGGGGTGCCACTCATGGACGAGATTCCAATAGTTGTTGAGGTATCTAGAGCTGTGACTGAGTTTACAGGTGATAGATGCCCATGACAGTTCTACCAGTTTCAGGGTGACCTTCTAGCATTAGGAAGGAAGGTCGTGTTAGTACGTGAAGCTATTCTACAGCAGAACGAGGAGTTGGAGGGCATGAGAGCAGTTTGTGCCAAGTCCATGGCCAAATTGACTCACGTTGGGGAGCGGTTGGATTCCCTACTGGTGCAACTAGAGTGCATGTTGGGGCGTGAGAGAAACCCTCTTCATCCATACATAGACAGGGTTGGCAACACTATTAGATTACCTTGGCCCATTGGACAGAGAGAGACAGAGCTACCTAGTCAAATTTCATGTATTGACCAAGATAGCGAGATGAGACGACCTGAGTTGCACATGGTGCAACACTCAAATGCTGGGGTTGTTCTATGTGCAAGAGTTCGTGCATTTGATCCCTCTCTTGGGGTTGGATGGCAAGAGATTTTGAGTTGGTACCTGGTGGAGTGGACTATGGAGATGATAGTGGACCGAGGTGGAGTTCAGCAGGAGTTTCTAGGCACTGGGGATGCTGAAAGCCCTGTCTGGCATTGGGATCTGGGGGGACCACCTATCATTTTCCAGGTATACTGGTTGACTACGACCTAGAGGGTATAGTTGACCTAGCAGTCGAGCGTGCACCTCCGCTAGGAGAGTTTCGGTCAACACCAGTGGCCAACCAGTTTTTGGACAGACTCCTTGGATTGTCTTGGTATGACAATTATACACGGGGTCTCAGGATGATCAGCATACTTTGGCAGGAGTTTGTCGGAGAAGGTGGCATTGGTAGGCCACCAAACAGTGTATGGAACTGGGGATTCTTCGCATTTGTGTGAGACACAAAGGAGCAGAGCAGTGGTGGCATCGCTGCTGACACCTAGGGAGGTTCACTTCTTGGATCCCATAGGGAGGACTTGGAGGGGAGGTCCCTTCATCGGAGAGCATGGTGATGTGATAGTGGAGGTCCCTTCATCGGAGAGCATGGTGATGCGATAGTGGAGGTCCCTTCATCGGAGAGCATGGTGATGTGATAGTGGAGGTGATGATTTGGGTTGGATGCGGGCCGACGCATATAGACACAAATTTAGGCCATCTCTTTCAAGGATGGGTAGGAGCATCTAGCGTAGAGCAGTGGTCTGCAGATGGGCGTGGAGACGCATGGGGGTGTGTCATAGTATGTTGGACTGCCCTGTGGAGTGGGAGTGCCTCACATTGCATCAATTACATGTGGGGAATGATAGGTACAATGACACATGAGGGACACAAGATGATATAGAATGGCATAGCTGTGGTCGAGGGTATCCAACAGTGTACAGGGGTAGGCAGCGCTGTACAGTGGCATATCCAGGAGTACTGGGATGATCGGTGGTATGCAGGGGTGTATAGTACTACACATTGAGGTCTTGGAGTGTTGCCTCCAGGGAGACCCATGGATGGAAACATCGGGCATACCTTTGGGCGTAGTTCACCCAGGATCGACGAGGACATAGATGAGTGATATTTGATGGTATCTGCGAGGATTCACACGCTTGACCATCTTCTACATCCCTCCCGGGCGAAGTCGATTTTGCTGTCGACTTCCTTCATTTTGGGCATGAGCAGCGGGGGACGAGGAGCTCACCCGAGATATTTGGGTGACACTTAGCACATTGGGGGGGGGGGGGGGGGGGACGTTTCAGCAGTGGCATTGGATTGGTGCGTCAGTTGACAATGACAGGTTGGGGAATGAGGTGATCATCTGCAAGGGTAGCATATCATTCATCACCGAGCCTATGTCTAGGGAGCTAGTCCTGAGGGAGACATGTGTCACTCTTTTCTTAGGGCATGTTGGGACCGAGCAGGAGCAGAGGATAGTGGTTACGTCTGAGGTAGTTTCCAGTATGTGTCCGGGCTCCAAACCTTATATTGGCACATTATCTAGAGGGTGGATGACAGATCTAGGGGAGATGGTTGGTAGGGACAGGAGGGATCCACATACCCTGAGTCGATTACGAGTATTGGATACCCATCATTTGGTTGCATGTAGGGGGTAGCTCTTTGGCACATGTGGCTTCCAACGATCATCGGTACTACACAGTGACAAGCACAGGGCAGATTAGCATGCATCAGATTAGCCCACGATATATGGAGCCTATATAGTGATCACATGCAGGGACTAGAGATGAGGGCCAGAGGGATTCCATCGGTTGACAGGGCTATGTCGCAGTAGGTCTGGCTATGGGATGCAGGGATTCGGTTGATCAATAGATCACTTGTGATTAACGGAGTCGTGGCAGAGAGTGATATAGTTCGCTCTTGGGATAACACATGGGGGTTCATAGAGGATTTCATCATATGGGGAGGCAGACATTCTCTGTTGCTGCACAAGTTCAGAGTTAGATTTGGATGGGTAGGCCTTGGTGCCATGGAGATGCCCAAGCAAGATGTGTGTCACCACTTTCAGTATTCTGCCATCGAGTTCTAGGAGACGAGGATACTAACTGCACACGATGGGGAGTATGACATAGTCAGAGTAGCACAGCGTCAGCATTCTGGCACTTAATAACCTTTAGGGATGCGCCGGTTGTTGCCTAGGGAGATCATACAGATCTTCCATTGTTAGCGAGTCACTGATGGAGCAGGGGACTTCTGGCACTTTCACTTGGCAGGACAACGAGTGGAGCGAGGGGAGCTTCATGTTGGACATGATTGCCTGGGATCCTGGTATTGAAGGATTCTTTCATGTCAGGACAATGCAAAGGTCAGGCACGATCCAGTTCCACATTTGGGACCCTGGCACATTTTGCAGTGACAGTGGGGAGCAACAACTAGAGAGGATGCTTGCTTAGGCATTGCTTGAGGACAAGCGATTTTTGGTGCAATGGAGGAGCTTGTCAGATGAGGATGCCACCTGGGAGGGTGACCACATTTTGGAGCACCAAGCTTTGAGGTGCAAGCAACATTTGGGGGGGAGGACTGTCATGTCCCTTCTCAAACACATTTGTAATAGGGTGTTTCCACACATTTTTGCACAATGTTGGCTAAGGGAAAGAACCTAACATTTTCGACTTAGGGACTTAGGAGAAAATTCGACGTAATTTGGCTGCTAGTGGAAGGTGGGGGCCACCCACATGGGAATTCGAACTAGGCCATTCGAATGGCTTGGAGGGAATTCGAAGTGCTGGATGGAGGGGCCGACATGAGGCAAGGAAGGCCCACAAAGATAAAAGGAGGAGAGAGCTCTCATTTGGATTCATTCTTACACCTTGCAATCAAAATTACTTGATTGTTCGCTTTGCTGTTTATAGTTGAGTCAACCAACTGTTTAGCCACAAATCTCTCAAGCAGGAGATTCAACCACTACTTCGGGGGACCATCCGTGCCTGCCCTAGAGAGGCAGTTCCATAAGTATTTCAGGAGTTTGGGAGTGTGTTACAACACTAACATTCAGCCACAACAGGGAGTGTATATTTCTGGCTAGCTGGAGAATATGCAGGTGGAGTTTGGAGCTATCAGTGATCAAGCATTTTCTAGGAGAGTTAGAGGATTGGGAGAGTAGCAAAGGGCCAACCTTTCTTGTGACTTTTGGAACCATCAGAGCCAGCATTCCAGCAGTTCGAATTACTGGGCTTGGGGACAGTGCGGACGGCCAGTCCAACAATTTCGTGGAGCTAAGGAGCAGGTGCCATAGGCCGGGAGCCCATCCGAGAAGTCAGGGGATTGATAAGAGAGGTTAGCCCAACACTTTTGGTCCATTTCCAGGAGGATTTACAAGCAGATTCCAACAGGCCGAGTTTTGCAGTTGCAGCTGAAGTTGGGCTCCAAGGGGGTCAAATTTCAGAAGTCTAAACCAGCGAAATTCCTTCATGGGGTTTTCTGGGTTTTCTAAGAGGATTCCGTGGTTAAAATTTCAAAATTTCCCAGATGCCATTCGGGCCTGAAATCCTAAGTCGTATAATAGGGCAAATTAGTAGTTAGTTGGGGGAATTCACACCATTTTGTGGGTTCGGCTCATAGATAGGCCAAACCTTTCTGGGTTTTTTGTGGGTTTTGGTCAAGGAGTTTGAGATTAAATTTGCAGCATTTTTGAGCATCGGAGGTAAAGTTTCTTGCAGTCCCTTTCCAACCAACAATGTAGTTTTCTAGGTAGCGCAGAGCATTAGAGTAGTCATTTCCAGCATTTGAGATCATTGTATTATCACCTGGGTTCTTTCACACTTGCCATTGAGGCAAGCCCAGGTTCATTCCTCCATACTATTGTACTTGCTCCATTGATTAATAAAATGGCTCAACTGGTTTTTACTTTTGGAGTTTTTATGAGCATTTGCCGATTGTTTAAAATTTATGTGTTGTAAATCGTTTTTGCTTTGCATATAACTGTTTATTTAAGTTTGGAACATTACAGTATTGAAGATGTAGGTGTTGATTCTTGTGTGCAAATCATTACAGATAATGCACATGTTTTCAAAACTGCTGGTATGATTATGGAAGCTAAATATCCCCAAGTGTTTTGGACACCTTTCATGGTCAATTCGTTGAACTTAGCACTGAAATCTATTGCCTCTGATGTGCTTTGGATTGGTAACATTATCGAGGATACACGACATATCCGTAACTGCGTACAAAATCATACAAATGCCCTCACTATCTACAAGAAGTACAACAATCTATCATTGTTGAGGATTGCGGATACACAGTTTGCCTTTTCATTCATCATGTTGAAGAGGTTGAAGGAGGTCATGACCGCTCTTGGGGCCATGGTTATTTCATAGTTTGTAATATTCCTAATTAGCTATGGCTAATTGGAATATTCGATTTTGTTCAATTTTTGCCTTCTATAGTTATTTGTAAATAAAAAGTGAGGAAGGGGGAACATAACTCACTTTAGAATAAAAAGTCACTTCCTAGGTAGCACAACATTATGACTTAAAGGGGAGCCAAGGGGGGTCAAAGGGGGATGCAGAAATGGAGCCCACACAGACACATGGAGGAACTGCGTAGGAGGAAAAGAACACGTGGCAAGAGGGGAATCACAAAGGAGGAGGTGAGGCTAGGAATTGTGAGAGGCAAAGGCTATAAAATAGATAGGAGCCCCCTCATTTTGGGTCATTCAGTTATGTGCATTTGGAGCTAGTCGTTTCGACTTCTGAGCACGCTGGTTGTTTAGCTAGTCTGCATCATGTTTAGAGCATCGAGTGTCTCCGTTTGGAGATGTCACCCTTAGACCCGGGGGACTTCGAGTGCTTGCGCGAGCAAGGTATTTCCTTTGGTGTTTCAGCAGTAGTTTCATCAGCATTCCAGCAGCAGTTTTAGCAGCGTTTTGGAGGACTGCGCAGCACTGGGAGAGGGACGCTGTTCTTTTTGGTTGTAGTGTTGGATTGGGGTTTTTTAGGTGGATTTATGCTGGGAGATTGAGCAGGGGTCCAACTCGTCTCATTGGAGGATTTTTGGCAGGGTTTTTGGCAGTGTTTCAGGCAGAGTTTAGAGGGGTTTTCTTCAGTGGCAGTGCAGGGCATTAAGGAATTGCGCAGAACCCCAAGGGGTGTTTTCGGGGGTCGGCCATTCCAGAAAAAATTTCTGGGTTTTTCTAGATTTCTTGAGTAGAGCCCGAATCCAGAGTTTCAACTTTTTCTGAGGAGCGGAGCAACCCCAAATCATCATTTGTTTCCTAGCTGCAGCAACAACACAACAACAACATCCACGCAGAGAGGTCATTCTTGTCATTCTGAGAGTATTTCTTCACTTGCCTTGTGCAAGTCGAGGTGCCATCTGTCTGATCACCTCTTGTACTCATTTTATTGCTCAGTATAATAAAATGGCTTAGCATTTTCTCGCTGCGTTTCTTGTATCTGCTTATATTTTTGGTTTACATTATTATATGCTATTCCACTCTTATTCTATCACTTTTGGGTTATTATATCATCTGCACATATTTGGTTGGAGTTTTTGCTGGGATTTGAGGAATATTCCGGGTTGGGGATATTACAGTGGTATCAGAGCATAGATCTGGTTCAACTTGTGGAGCTAGCAATCTATGACACCAGGGGAAAAACCCTACATTTGTTACAGAGGTAGGAGGTACAGAGACACTGGATGTAGGTTGGAGAATACCTATGGGAAGGGAGACAATGTCCTTGTGGTGGACGCAGAATAGTTGGACCCTGTGGTAGATGCAGAACAGAGAGAGCCCGCAGTGGACATAGAACAGATGGCCGATGAGGATGGGAAGAGATTTGCGGATATGCTCCTCAAATTAGTGCAGGATCTGTCGAGGCAAATTAAGGTGATGGGGCGAAGATTCACGATAGTATAGGCCAGACAGCATGAGAGCCCACGAGTCTTTCAGATTGGTGAGGGATCAAGTGCATCCCAACACTTGCTAGAGCAACGTGATACTGCGCAACAAGTGGCCTCACATGCCCCTACACGCTCTACCATGCCCACTTTCTTAGGAGCAGACACGGGGGCCGTAGCCCAGTAGGAGGCAGAGCCCAGGCATATGGGTGATTATTTTGCAGAGTACCAGGCCTATGGGCAGGAGTTCAGGGAAGCCCTCTCATTCACAGATTTTGTTCAACTCCAGCGGGATAGCAGACCCCGCGACCACCACAGAGGGTACCGACATTACCATGATGGCGACACCCACCGTGCAACGAGTAGATTCCACTTGCCTATGTTTGATGGCTCATCAAACAGTTCGGCAAAGTGTTGGGTGGACAAGCTGGACATTTATTTCCAACTTAACCAGATGTCGGAGGCAGAGGCCATCAAGGTGGCAACATTGCATTTGGATGGCGAGGCCCAGGATTGGTGGTTTCATGGGATGGTTATACTGGGGCATTCCACAGTGACGACATATGTCGAGTTTACCAGGAGACTGACGGAGTGATTTGATCGGAGGGATCCATAGCAACATTTCATTGAGTTGACGCGGCTCAAACAGACAGGGAGCCCAGAGACCTACATTGCAGATTTCTTGAGGGTCTCCGTGATGGTGCTAAACCTATCCACGACACGAAGGGTCTATATGTATGTTGAGGGGTTAGTAGAACCACTTCGGGGTTTAGTCCGATCCACTAAACCAGCCACACACTAGGACGCTATCAGCAGGACCCGGGACTTACAGGATGTCATACCTAGGACCCGGACACCTTACCGTCAAAGACAACCTTCTCAGTCTAAGGGGAAGGATGTGAGGATTCCACTTGCAAAGGGGAATCCAAGATGAGTGCAGATCGAGGATGATGTCAACAGGGAGATGAAGAAGAAGCGTTGTGCTTCACATGTCAGGAGCCGTGGGCACCAGGGCATAGATGTGCTGCTGGTAAAGCACATTTTATTGAGGTCTTCTCCGAGAGTAGTGGAGAAGAGGATGATGAGGATGATGTGGAGGCAGGAGATAGCCATGCCATACAAGGACCTTTGCCACCTCCACTGCCAGTAGCAGGTGGTGCATCTTTTGCACCTACTGGAGGGGCCCTTGTAGCATTGCGAGGAGTTCCCAAGTATCTGATGCTACGCGTACGAGGGACAGTACTTGGCCAGCGGGTATCAATTTTGGTTGACAATGGGGCAACTCACAACTTCATCGATGCACAAATGGTTGAGCGGAGAAGTATTCAGACAGAGAGCTTCGATGGGTTTTCAGTCTTGGTCCTAGGAGATCAGACCATGACATGTGCTCAATATGTTCCAGAGCTTTCAATGACGATGGGCACCTATGCATTGACTGACCACTTTTTCGTGGTCGATATCCCGGACACCAACATGATACTGGGGTTCAGTGGCTTATCACTCTAGGGAAGGTCACAATGGATTGGAAGACCCTAGAGATGGAGTGGGATGATGAGATGACAGGGAGGCATGAGAAGATACAGGGACATCACACATATCCGCCTCAGACCGTGTTGGCTCATCAGATGGAGGTAGTCTTCCGGAAGGGAGACATAGAGTGGGTAGTGGAACTGTGTGCATCAGAGGCAGGGACTACAAGGCAGATGATACATCTAGAGATCCAGTCCATCCTTGATCAGTATGCCATAGTGTTTGGAGAGATTCCACCAGGACAACCACTGGATTGGGGGTTTGAGCACACCATCGAGCTTGAGCAGGGCATACAAGCAGTAATCACCACCCCCTATAGACACCCTAAGGCCTATCGGGATGAGATTAAGCGGGCTATCCAGGAGTTGCTGGCACTTGGGCACATTTGTCCGAGCTTGAGTCCTTTTGCTTCTTCTGTGGTGTTGGTGAAGAAGAAGGACGGTACATTGAGGATGTGCATTGACTATAGGGCCCTGAACAAGACCCTGAAGAACAGGTACCCTATACCTAGGATCGATGAGTTGATGGACGAGTTGAGGGGAGCACGATTCTTCTTAAAGATTGATTTGAGATTTGAGTACCATCAGATTCACACGAGGGAGCAGGATATTCCCAAGACTGCCTTCAGGTGTCACTATGGGCACTTTGAGTTCTTGGTGATGCCTTTTGGGCTAACCAACGCCCCAACTACATTTCAGTCCTACATGAATCACATCTTCCGTAGTCATTTTAGGAAGTTTGTGTTGGTATTCTTCGATGATATTCTCATTTATAACAGGACTTGGGAGGAGCATCTCCAACACATTGAGACAATTTTGTGTATCTTACAGGGGCAACAGTGCTATGCCAAACTCTCCAAGTGTGAGTTTGGGTTGACGGAGATGCTGTATTTGGGACACATCATAGGGGTGGACGGAGTAAGGGTCCACGAGGAGAAGATCAGGGCCATCAGGGAATGGCTGGAGCCGAGAAACATGACGGAACTTCGAGGGTTCATTGGCATTTGCACTTACTACCGGAAGTTCGTCAAAGGTTTCTCGCAGTTTGCTGCACCCCTGACAGATTTAACGAAGAAGGGGGCATTTAGTTGGTCATATACAGCGCAACGAGCCTTTGACAGGCTCAAGGAGGTAGCTGCCCAGTGCTTGCGTTGCCAGATTTTACTCAGCCATTTGTCTTGGAGTGCGATGCGTCGGGAGAGGGGATCGACGCAATATTGATGCAACGAGGTCACCCTATAGCCTTTGAGAGCCAAAAGCTCCTTCCGCACGAGAGGTTGTATTCTATATACAACAAGGAGATGCTGGCCATCATGCATGCATTGGCTAAGTACCGACAGTATTTGGTGGGAAACAGGTTCAGGGTGAGGACTGATCGCAACAGCCTCAAGTTCTTTTTCGAGTAGAAGCAGCTACAGGAGAGGCAACAGAAGTGGATTAGCAAGATCCAAGCATATGACTTTGACATTGAGTATGTCAAGGTTAAGAACAACGTGGTAGCAGATGCCCTTTCACGT